>JAUYWH010000141.1:0-13012 GCA_034779795.1 Ctenopoma multispine
ATCCGTTACACACGACCGTAAGAAATCCAAAACACATCTGTAAAAACCCTTTCAGAGTGCTGGGTTTTATTCAGGAACTTTGTTTGAGAGCATGGTTATGGGATCATTTAGATGACAAACACTTTCCTCATCATTACTTTGAGGTATACAGAGACAGTACACAAATACTATATATATACACCAAGCACTTGACAACAAACAAGACTGATGCTGCAGACTGAAAACATTTCGTACCATATACTCAGTCATGCCCTCCGACAAGGGTCACGTGTCAGCTGTCCCCGGGCCCACGGCAGGGGTAGTGGCCCAAACTGTCCAGAAGTGGGCATAGAGAGGTGCTCGGTGGTGGAGGAAAGTCACTCACGTACCTGTCCCGCTATTGATTTGGAAACGCTTGCTTCATAGGGAGGCGCTATTGTGCCGCTGTCCGAGAAATATTAGCATGAATTATTTTTCTGCGTGATAAATACAATGTGTGGCGGGAGTGCATGACTGTCACGTTCAATGCTGGACACTTAGAGCTCTGCAATAAAGCAACAGTAAGAACGATACTGTAAGTCACCTGCTGCCTTTTATAACGCACCTGATCGTTGTGTCTTCAATTATGTACGTGTGTGTTTCCACACATGGTGGATGTTATAATCCAGTCTATTCATGTGTGTGATCATTGGGAAGCCGGTGCTTCTTTCTGACGAGGAAGTAACCTCCCAATCCTTATCTGTGTGTACGGTGTTTAAGTGTGTAGTCTTTTGAAAATTACTGTGTGTAGAGTTTTGCAATTTTCCCATTTTCTATTCATATCTGAAGGACTCCTCGAATCAGAATCAGCTTTATTTGCCAAGAATTTTAGCACATACAATGATCAGAAGATTCTGAAACTTTTCTCATTCTAGCCTACTGTCCTGTACATCCTACGTATAAATTGTGATGCGTTTTATCAAAGTAGTTGTAGGGAAATGTGCACAGTTAACAGTCCTCACCTACTGCACCATGGTTAACTCATTCTCTCTTTGTCTTCCCCAATTAATCCTTCTGACAACAAGTTACTTTCCTCCATTCCTCAATGACACAAGCATTTAATGATAGCATAAATAATGGGGAATTGATGATGATGATAGTGATGAAAAAAATAAAATAAAAATAATGTGATAACTAACTGATAGTTTGTAATGCAAATGTCATGAGTTAATTTTTTTTTTTATGATTTGACAGTTTAGGTATATAATATAGTCTGCAATTCTGATTACCAATGACGCTTTTGACCCCACCTTGTGGTCAGTAGCATCTACTGCATTACTTGCAACTTTACTTTAAGCTATTTAGTACTGACTGTTTTTCCAGTTACTATTAAGGATTCTTGTTATCTGCGAACCTTAATTGTTGTATCACGGGCCTACTACAAACCAATTTACATGTGAACACTTATATTATGTTATGTTATATGTTATGTTAAAATAATTATTTTCTATGGATCCAGAAAACGACAGAGTTTAGGATTCTGCACCATTTCTCAGTCAACAATCAAATGTAGTGTTTTGACTACTAGTCTCTAGTTATAGCCCTTCCACTGAAGCACACAGTCAGATGATACTTCACATAATCACATAAATGAACCTGCAGCCATTTCTTACCTGTTATAAGCATAGAATTGCAATAGTTTGAAGGTTTTAACTAGGGCTGCAACGAACGATTATTTTAATAATCGATTAATCTGTCGATTATTTTTTCGATTAATCGATGAATCGGATAAAAACAAAAAAACAAGAAAAACATTCATTTCCAACCCTGTTCTGTCTCCCCAGTGTAAGACTTTGGTTAATCACTTTCTGTCTTAAAAGGCCCTGGCCGCCCGTAACGTTTCCAGAAATACACAGAACTTCTCACTGGATCTGGAACTGGATATGGATCCTTTTACGCGACGTTTCCAAATGCAGAAACAATTCTGAATACAGAATTCTCCTGACTGTAGAAATATGTTGTTTATTGATAGAAACATAACAAGGAAAATGTGCTAAAGTCATAGAAGTAGATGGTTTCGTTTGCTTACAATCAGCTGTATAGTTTAATATGACGCGCTGCGGTGTGTGTGTGTCTTTTGGGGTTAGATTAGATTCAACTTTATTGTCATTACACATGTACAAGTACAAGGCAACGAAATGCAGTTTCGGTCTAACTAGAAGTGCAATGAGCAGCAAGTGCAGGATAAAGGTACGAGTTATAAGTTATGAGTATACGTAAGGTGATATGTACAAGAAGAAACTGAATAATATTTACAGATGGATGTACAGTAGTATGAAAATAATATACAGTTTGTATTAACTATAATCAGTTTCTTTTACAAATGTGTATGCCTAATGGATATATACAATTACAAGTGGATATGTACAATGTAGAGCAATGATTATGTGCAAAAATGTGCAAGATTAAATTGTGCAGTGGTTATCAGGAGTGTATGGGGGGGGGGCAAAGGAGTTCAGCAAGGAGGCAGCTCTGGGGAAAAAAAGCTGTTCCTCAGTCTGCTGGTTCTTGTCACGTTCTTGTTACGTCGCCTTGTTGATGCTCCGCTTTGTTAATGTGCTGATGCTTCTGCAAAAACTTGAGTAATGTTGTCAAGTCTGTATGGTTGTGGTACACCAGCTCAGTTTTACAATGTTAACACTGGAGCGCGTTGTCCTGCTTAACCATCTTTGTTGAATGCCCGTCAATTATAACAGTCCGTGTGAAACAAAAACGGAACTTGCTGTTTAACGCGAGTTATATGACGTACACCTCAATTCTAGATAAAATGTCTCAATCATTTTTTTAATCCTTGCAGCCCTAAACTATACCACCCCTGCTTTACTACTGTTATTAATGAGCCAATGCTAACTTGTCATGTTGTCAATGCTGCTCCGCGCTCTACTAAAGTTTTATTTTTTAAAATAATCAAATATCTCCGCGTCGTGCAATGAATCGATTAGAAAATTCGTTGCAAATGCTTTTAGTAGTCGATTTTAATCGATTTAATCGATGCGTTGTTGCAGCCAGTTGCTGCAGTTTTAACATGTGGTAAGCGGTTTACATGAAATCACAATATGGAAACTGAATCTGTTTTGAACAAAGCACAAGCAGACCCTCCAAAAGTGACAAGGCAAGAAATCATTACATCAATCTTTGCTCACTGAGAAGTAGAAAAAATAAAAGATGCAGAATTTAATAATTATAAAACACAAGACTCCAGTGAGCAAAAGTATTGGCAAAAGATTGCAGGTTTATTTGAGAAATCTTGCCTCAATGCCACACAGTTTTGACGTTACAAAATTAAGTTCCAAAATTGTATGATTACAAACTTTATATGTAATCAGATCTAATGAGCTATAGTCTGTACTTTCACTGAATACACCAATCACGTGGTCATGTTGCTGATAACGCTAATTCTAGTATAGCTAGTGCTAATTGTAATCAGAAATGTGCTTGTTGTTTTTCTTCAAAAGGTTACTAATGCCATCTTTTTTTTTTTTTTTTAATAGACTGTTTTGTAGGCTAAATTTAAATTTTTACATGACATTTAACACTTTCCAAAGACACTGAAACAATTAAAGTCCATAAATGCATTCAACAATTTTACAGTTTTTACATTTTGCACAGTAATGCAGTGATAACTGTACATTTGCATTGCAAAAACAAACTGGTACTAATCGAGGATATTTTTAACCATGCCAGTTTGCTAACGTGTAACTAAGTTCATGGGGCACATTGACTTTAAAAAGCCCTGATTTGATGTTGAAAGAGAAAATTAAGTTACATTTTGGCTTCAGTTAGGTCTGCTTTTTTTTGCATGCTTCACCGTAACCTCCGAGTAGACAACTTCAGCATTACCTGAAAGAATTAAAAAATTTTAAAATATACAATACAACCCCGTAAATCATCACATTAAACTAGGGCATCTTGATTATGGCAAAAATCCTAATCATGATTGTTCTGGTCAATATCAAGATGCTATTTCACCACTCATAAGGAATTTATTTACTTGAAAAATCTTTTCTTTAACTTTAAATAACATATGTTCCTCCTGAAAATTAAGAATAGACAACATTTTACATTATAACAATTCATTCTAATTTGATGGGATTTTTTTGTTAGGTTATGTATGTATGTTTTAGCCACTAAATCAGTCCCAAGAAAGTCTATTATGCATATTGTCGACACTAGTATAAAATGGGCAACTTAGGACTAATCTGGCAGCTTCGTTTTGGACTAACTAAAATCTGTACAGATCAGATTTATTTGCAATGAAAAATATAACAGTATTCCAAATGCGACCAGTGGGTTAAAGGCATCCTTCATTGTTGCTGGAGTAATGTAAGAGAGACATTTTCTTGCCATTGCTATTCCTTTAGCCATTTTTCTTACACTGTCAATGTGTTGAGACCATGACAGGTCATGATTATTAGTGAAAACTAGTGGTTTAATATCATCAACTTCTAATGTCAAAACTGTCATGGAAAGATTTAAGTGTGCAAGTGGTTACCAGCTAAACGTGCTTTGCTCCCAATTAACATTGATTTAGATTATATTGTTCTCTCTAACCCAATCAAGCATATAAAGCAAATCATGCACTAAAGTGCCTAATAGTTATTCTTTAGCTGAATAAAACATAGTTGATTCGTCCACATGTAATATGACTGAGGATTTTTCCATTACATAAAGCAAGTCATTTGTAAACACTGGGTAGAGAGTATGTGACAGACCTTGAGGTTTCTTGCAATTCATCTCACGATCATTAAGAAAAATAACCATTCTAATCCACAATAATTTTTTTTTCTTTTTTTCTTTAGTTTTCATAGTCCTTGGAAGCCAAAGTCATAATTAAAAATATATTTTGAGTTTTGAGTTTTAATATGTTATGAGGTGTTAAAGTTATGTCTTACTACAGAATAGTAACATAACTTACTTTATCAAAGTAGGTGATCACACATTCATGCTTTGCATAAATAATGTCAGGAATGTAAACTCTATATTTAGAAGCTATATGCAATACAGTTCTCAAAGAGACAAAAAATGGATGAAGATAGGTATTTGAGAAAAATTTCTTCTTACCTTCATTTATAGTTGTGTGTCTTGTTTTTTTCCTGAAATTTTTGATACCAAAAAGCAGAACCAAAAGGAGTATCATAGTGGCAATAATTGCTATCAGAGTCCCAAGAATGGGCTGTAAAGTGGATCCTAGAAAACACAAAAATTCAGATGACTGAAATCATATAAAAAAATAACCATTTATTCAAATACATTACCTTCACAGCTTGCAAGGTGGATAACTGCTTCTTCTCTGCTGACATTGTTTTGAACATGACATTTCAAGTTTCCTGTGAGCTGACCGTGTAGGGTGATGGTAACAATTGAGGAATTTGATTTGTGGTATTTATCTACAGTCCCGGCTCTGGTCCGTATCAATAAATTATTATCCAAAGTCAAAATTAACTCTACTCCATCTTCCTCAGAGGAGCAGCTGACCTTCATTTTTTCTGGTGACAAACACTTCTTTGACAGAGCTGGTTGTGACACTGGAGCTGGAAGACAAATATCTAGTCACGTTTACACACAGTACAGATGTACCATCCAGTGTAAGCCCTAGAAACTGGGTGTTATCTATTTCTAGTTTCTGATCTACAAAGAGTTCAAGGCATAAAACACTTTCAGTTTTGAAACCTCTTTATCAAACTAATTTTGTAATATTTGGCAGATGTGTTTAATTCAGTTTTAGATCTGTTGACAGTGAAAAAGCGTAAACTTAATACGTACCCGTAGCATTTATGCAAGTATTGATTTAAACATTATGAAATGTGAAATTGATGTTGATAATTCTTATGTTTGATAGATACTAGATAAAATACACTCTAAAATATTTAGCAATTACTTGTTTGGTCTTACCTTGTATTTCTACATTAAGGTTGATTGTGCGCAAGAAAAGACCACTAGTAAAGTCGTAAGTGTCCAGCTGGTAAACTCCTGAGTCTTTTTTTGTTGCCTTGTTAAGCTCAAATGTTGTGAAAAATTCAGTGCCATTACTGTGTTCGTTATTCATATGCACAGTTTTTTTTTTTTGACAAACTTTAAAATAGCAACATTATTCTTTTTCAAAATTATCTTTTCTTTTGCATCAGCAGGAAGGTAAAAAATCAGTGGCTCTCCAAGTGCTCCGAAACACAGCTGAGCTCCTGTAGATGCAGTTACATTGCATTCAAAAGCCCCTGATAAAAACAAAATAATACACATCAAAACTTATACCTTGTAACTGGGATGTAACAGTTAATGTAAGTACATAAATGAAAAGTATAATAATTTCAGTGTCCTTTTTTCCCTGTACTATTCACTCAACTATTCAATTCAAAAAGTCTACTTGAGAAGTTTTAACCTGTGTCTTAAGCAACCATGTAGACAAGTCATGCCAGCTGCAAGAGCAACTTACTCATAAAAATGTATAATTCATACAATAACTGTTCTCAAAATATTAAAATGAATATATATGTTTAATGATTTATTAGCTAATGCCATCAGATACACAATTTGTAATTCTAAAGTACCTTTAGCCAGATCTGTCGTTGCCAAAGTTGTGATGATCACGCAGAAGAAAATCATTTTCTGTAGTACCACGTTCTGATTATTGTCAGAATTTGGCAGATCTTCCCCAGCATATACAAAAAAATAAATAAAAAAACATACCATAATTGTCAGAAGGTTAATAGAAGAATAATTATTAAACAGTTTTAAGTAAAAGTCGCCAACAACTAATGAAATACCTTTTAATGGCAGATGTTATTGTTTTTATTATTATTATTAGTATTACTAATTTATTACTCACCGTTTTTACAATAGGATGTCTTCTTTGTGTCTTATTGACTGGTCTGTAAATTTTCCACTGACAGCAGAGTGGTGTATTTCTGATCTTGTCTTGTGGGGTGGGGAGAATTGAGGAAGCAGTTATTTGCACTCAACTAATTCCTTCTGAACTAAATAATTTCTTAACATGTATATTTACTTGTAGTGAATTTAACTTTAACTCTAACCAAAAAGAAACTGGTGACATTAAATAGAATATTGTAAATAATCTTGTTTAGAATCAACCTTTGCAGTCTTTGGTGCACAAAGTGAGTCTGTGCTCTGTTTTGAAGTTGCTAAATTATAAATTTTAACATTTATGTGGCTGCCACTGATTTATATTTTGAATATAGTCACAACTAAACAGAGTTTATGCATATCGGGCATTACTTTAGACATAGAGGGTTTAGTGCGGAAAGAAATGGTAAAAACTTTATGGTGGTGGTGAGTGTTGTATGCAGGAAGTCAACATGGATACAAAGTCTGTTGGTTACTTTACTTTCCTTGGCAGATGCTTTTATCCAAAGCGACGTGTGTGTGTGTGTGTGTGTGTGTGTGTGTGTGTGTGTGTGTGTGTGTGTGTAATTTGAAATACTTTTTAAACAAGTACGTTTTCAAATGTTTTCTCAGCTAGTCGAATGGAGCAGGGCAAGTCATTCCACCAGCCAGGGACAACAAAGGAAAATAACGGTATGCCTTTGTATATCTCTTCAAAAGATGTTAAGCTTACTAGAGAAGACACAGAACAACACAATGACTGATGCCATTGGTCTACAAGTGAACATGACACCCAAAAGATAACGTAAATGGAAACACGGCAGCTGTGGCCAGTAGTGCTAGCTTTGATGAGTCAGGAAGCAGAGTGTAAGGAGAGGATGAATGTGTACACAACACATCTAAATCAATTTGCAACACAGCTACCACATAGTCATCATCTTTACACAGGGAAATGTGTTTATAAATTGGGGTGGCAAGTAGTCTACAAACCCAAGGGTGAGCGGTTCAATTCCTTATCTTGTTGGGCTACATGACGAAGTGTCCATGAACAAGACAAAGAAACCACGTAGCAGCACCAACATATACTCTCTGGCATCTGTGCAAGTAACAATTTCCCCAAGGAGATCAATAAAGTATGTTGTCACTATTATTATTACACGATTAATATCATATGTTCTTTTTTTTTTTTTATAAACGTGTGGTGTCATACTACAGTTGAGTAGATTAGCAATACCAAGATACATTTTGTATTATGTTTTGTATTGTCAGCACCACATTCTGTTTATAGCTTCCCAAAAAAATTGCACTATGCTCACAGAGGATGCTCAAAACTGAGACTGGTCATTGTGCCATGAGACAAAGGAAGAATAACTTGATAATGTGAGAATCATTAAAAAGTACATTCATCTAATGTTTAAAAGTAGTTTTAAAAATGCCTAAAAAGGTTCATTTATTATCATCTGTTTTCATTTTCATATATCAGTTATGTTATACTGTACAATCAAACTGTTCTGAAATGTGCTTCTGAATCTCTATGTGAGATTAAACTTTAACCTAAAAGGTTTTTGTTTTCAACCACCTTGGTCACCATAGTTTTTCAGAAAGTTGTTACTAGGAACTAGGAGGAAGTAACACCTTTAGTGAGACATCATGTGCTCTTGTAGAAACCATAGCTTTTTTCCACTTTCAGTTTATGTTTCAGCTGTTACAGCAAAGTATTAATATAATATATGAAAGAAAGAGACAGAGATGATCATAGTGTGGTAATTTTAGTCTAGACGGTGAAGACTGATTCATTATACCTCAACTAGAGATTTTGAATATGAATTCCTGAAACAGAACGAACACAGCCCACATCTTACAATCAGAATTAATATTCAATAACCAATGATTTGAAGTAACTTATAACACTATGTGTGGAACACATGAAATTACAGGCATGTGACATGCAACTATTGAATTACTACCTGATGACACTACATACTAATACAAATATGAGAAAATGTACAGTATGTTCAGAATGCACATTTATAGTAGTTGCATCTTAACTTGGCAATGTGCTTATTAAACAAAGTTTTTATTTTATGTAAGTTTCAATGTTCTAACTAGGGACAGGGCAGGGACTGTTTAACTGCACAAAAAGAATATAAGATCAAAGAAAACAAAAGACCAAGAAACACGGAAATCGAGATGTGGTTATGCTGAGGTAAACTGATATGTACTAACACATATGAACTACTCAAAAGAGACTCAGCTCAGTGGTGAAACCCAGCACATGCACAAAATTGTAGTTAAAATTAGAAGTATGGTGCAGCAGCACAATACAGAACAGAAGACAGCCGTGGCTCTCTTTCATGAACTCCATTGTAACTGTAAACCAATATACAGACAAACAAAATGGTACTGCATTAGAAAACGTGGGGGTTGTGGTGTGTGTGTTTGGCTTACGGGGACAGAAAATAAACAGCAGTTTGATATATCACTTATTGCACTATGCACAGTGGTTTGCAATATTATGATTTTTTTGTAGCTAATTAGTATAAATATTTAATGTGTCCATTTTTAAAAATGTATTACCAGCAACAGAAGCTTACATTTTATTGGACAAATTGAGTACTTTATGTAAGGTTTACATTTAAAGTAGTACAGCAATTCTGAAATAGGGAGGTGAGGGGTAAAACACAGGTTTACCTGCAACTACTTGCATATATGTAATACAGTGTTCTGATTTACGCAGGCTTAGGAGGTTCAGTCTCACGGTCAGGTTGTCGCTGCAGGTTGTAAACATTATTTGGAAAGATGCTGTCAATCTCAATTCAGGTCGGATAAATCACTTTGCTTGCTTTTAATTTGTCATCATAGAGAAGTCATTGTAATGCAGATACAATAATCTTGCTTTTTACCACAAGTAGGCCTGACGGATAGATGTGGATATGGTTTCTGAACAGAAAGGACTTGCTTCAGTAAATGTATTGACTATTTTTAAACACAAGATGGAGCCAGACATTTTCACATGTTATGCAGATAGGTGAGTGTTTTTTGTTTTGTTTTTTTCCCCCTGAGGTCCACATCCAATAATAAATGATTGCACTGATATCCCATCCCTCTATGTACACTACATAACCTCTTTATGTTGTTCCACTGCAATTAACTTGATGATAATAAACAGTTATGTTTGGACTGTGGTTCAACTTTTTCTGGTACCTCAGGACATGCATTTATGACTCCTTAGTTTGTGTATGGTTGTTTTGTCTTAAGTGTATTATGTTTAGCATTAATGAAGATGGGCATAGAAAATGTCTAAGCTCAAAAACACCAAATCCTGTTCAGATAAGTCTAATATGATGCTGACAACATTTACTTTGGTTTAACAGTTGCTAGGTATTATGACAGTTGTACAGTTTGGCATTGAGGTCATAGTGAAGGTCTCGTGCTGCACTGCATGATATTGAAACGTGTCTGTAATAGACAGCACCCTTCATTTACAACCTCACTCTTAATCATATTGAACTGAATACACACAAAAATCAGCGTGAACAATAAGTTAAGATACTTGGGCAGAGTTGTGGTATAGATTAGTTTTTACTTGGCTACTGAGTGCTGGTATGGTAACAAATAGGAATACAGATTTTAAGCAGTTTATTAAATTAATATTCAGCAATGTTATTAATGATTTATTAGTTTATTATTAAAAGTTTAGAAAATACAACACTTTATAAAACTGTGTTTAACCACTGATGTTTGCTGCAGAATTCAGTAAATTCGTTTCATGCGTATGACTCCACAGTGAACACATGGATGTGGTGATACTTTTCTTCGTTATATACTACCAGTCAAACATTTGAACACAAATAGAACTGACCATGCTTGTGAAAGAAAAGCAGATTTCATAACATAAAATTGATTAGAATGAATGTGTCGACATTGTTTATACTATAAATGACTATTGTAGCTGAGTTTTTAAAAAGTAATATTTCCATAAACATACAGAGGCCTAAATTCCAATAACTGGTCATTAGAAAACCATGTGCATTGATGGTAACACAACTGAAGACATGTATCATGAAGAACACGGTAGTTTGGACACACTCAATTCATTCAATGTTGTTTTCTTTATTTTCATGACCTCATGACTTCATTGGTAGATTCTCACTGAAGGCATCAAAACTAGGAATGAACACAATTCTCAGTTACTTTAACTAAGTAAATTATTAACTGTAATTGATCCATTAGTGGTTAATTAAATTATTTGCAGCTATCTCAATCAGATATTAGTCTTTTAGGATGATCCTTATAGCTTGAGAACCTGAGTGAGAAAATTATTTATTCTTATGTCTCTAATATCCCCTGATTTGATAAGGCACAGTGAAGCTTTAGGTATAGGGTAAGGCTACATTATCAATAATGTTATTGTTAAACTAAGACACATTCCCTGTATGTAAAACATACCCACCAGTAAATCGATTTCTGATTTCTAATTCTTGATTAACTTGTATTTTAATCTTTGTTGGGTCTGGTTTTCCTGGTAGACTTGACTCTAACATCTGAGTAGACAATTTCATCTTCAGTGTTATCTGAAATAAGTAAAAACAGACACTTAAAATCTGTCACAAACACAGATGACATTTTATGTTCAGTGGTTAATTATCAAGTTAGTCTTTTCCAGTCTCAGATTTCTGTTTCTACTACAGAGTAGTAACAGCATATCAAAATATATTTGCAAAATTATCTTTAAGAATGTCAAATATACTGTACATGATTTTGGTCATAATTTGGCACATAATTGTAAAATGTCTTTGCAGTAAAGCAGAAGGTAGATGCAGCATTTCTCTTACCTTCATTAACAGTCTGAGCTCCTGCTTTCTTATTTAAATGTCTGATACAGAGGAACAAAGCCAAATGCAGAAGCAGAGTGGAAATACTTGCTATAACAGCCACAGTAACAGCCACAGCCACAGTAACAGCCACAGTCACGGAATCTACAAAATACAATGACCCAAATATGAGATTATGTAGATATATCATTGAGACTACATAGATCGTTCTGTCCAATACAGCAGGACAGTCATTATTTTTTTACATCAATGTAAGAAACATAAACTAGAAGTGAAAAGATTATACTATCAAAGGAGTCAATACATACAAATAAATAAATATCAATAAATACAAAATAGAACTTAATAATATATTTAAATACATTACCTGTACAGCTTGTAAGGTGGATAACTTCTGCTTCTCTGCTGACATTGTTTCTAACTTGACACGTCAAGTTTCCTGTAAGCTGGCCGTGTAAACTGATGGTAACAGTTGAATACTTGGGTGTGTCCTGTTTATCTGTACTCCCAGCTCTGGTCTGTATCAATACGTTGTTGTCCAAACTCCAAATGAACTCTACTCCATCTCCCTCAGAGGAGCAGCTGACCTCCATCTGTTCTGATGACAAACACAACTGGGACACAGCTGGTTGAGACACTGGAGCTGCAGAAGTTATACACAGACAGAACAAAATGCAACGTTACATCTACAACAAGATCTGTAATTTACCATTCAGTATAAATTTATTTTAGTTCCTAGTTCAATTCTAGAAACACAATTTGATGTAGGTTGCACTCAACTATTAATCTTTTTATTAAACAGAAGAGACAGTTTGAAAGCTGTCTACAATGGAACAACTCCCTTGCACAAAACAGCACCTTGCACCGAAATATGTTAACTTAAAATGTTCTACAAAAATATTATTATATTTTTTTTAATCTATAGAAATAAAGTATTTAATAAAAACATTGCATTGTTTTTTACCATGTTATACATTTGATGTATAATACATATAAACTTAACTACAACTTGCAGAGATACTTTTAGGAGTCTTCAGACACAATTTATCTTCTAATTTTAACAATTAAAAATCTTATTTTAAAAAAGGTGCATATATAGAAATTACATCTAAATTTTTTGTATTTTTATATAACTTATTTTAAAAACCTAGAATTTTAGTGAACATCAATATAAAACTATTTAAAATAATTTTAAATGTTTGACATTTTTGGTCTTACCTAGTATTTTCAGATGAAAGTTGATTATGTGCAGTAATTTACCATCATGACCATATGTTTCCAGCTTGTAATCTCCAGAGTTCCTCTTCGTCACTTTACCCAGT
>JAUYWH010000142.1:0-12997 GCA_034779795.1 Ctenopoma multispine
TTTTTAATGTGTAAGGTCTTAAACCTTACACTGTAAAGTGCCTTGAGATGACATCTGTTGTGAATTGGCGCTATATAGATAAAGTTGAATTGAATTGAATTGAATTGAATTGATAGCTAAACACTCCGGGGGGAAATTAACTTGAAGTGGAACGGTAGCTGTCAGCCTGGTAGCACAATGGGAAAAGCTTCAAACTGGAATACAAAAGGTGGCAGGATTGAATCCCAACCCAGACTCTCAGCCCCAGCCCATACCAGGTGTGACCTCGAACGAGACACCCAGCGCTAGCTCTCTGGGTGCCCCCTGTGGCTGCCCACTGCTCCCCCAAATGGGAAAATGGGGAAATGGGTTAAATGCAGAAGTCAAATTTTGTTGTAACATGTAAATGTAGTCAATGGCAATAAAACCAATTCATCCTCATTCTTCAAGAATATGTCTTAAGTAGACTACTACAGTACATCACCCGTCTGATAGAAAATGAATTAGCAGCTTTCACTTTCTGCCCCCAATAAAGCTCAAAACAAGTCCAACCAGTTAGAAACCTGAGAAGTCTTATTATAATAGATGCTAGGTTATTGCTATTAATGCTCAGAGTTTCAGTTTCCCGACACCAAAGCTGATTTCTCATTTTGTCTCATCTTATCTAGCTTACCTAGCTTATAAAACAGGCATAGCCCTTTGTCTTAGTTTGCACTTCCAAAACAGCCTAGTTAACACAATCCACAAAAATGTAAAATAATTATAAAATCAATGCATGATGTCTTGTGATCTACCTTTTTGATGTCTGAAAGCAATACTGTAGACTTTATTATTCACACTCCTCAGTGGTCCACATTCTCCTCCACTTGATTTGCGACGAATAGAGAAATAGTTTTCTACTTTTTTCTTCTGGTCCTTGAGCAGACTGTGACACTCAAAAAAAACAGCATATTGATAAGTGTCATCCATTATTTTCTTGTGACAAGTATCTCTAGCCAATTTGAAGGAGGCAATAAGTCTTCAGCATACTATCACCCATCTGTTCTGAGAATAGGTTGGTTGGTTTCACTTTGCGCAGCCTATAATGTATAGAACCAAACCAGTCCAACCACTTACATGCCAATGATAGCAACAACAGTACTGTGTGTACTGATGTTATGTATTTCTGTCACATGGCAGCCATTTTATGGAGTACTTAACATCTTTTAAAAGGAAGTTCAGAGGAGTTAAGAGAGGTTCTTGTAGAGTCTGTTCTAATTGATGATGGTCTGTATTCTGTTTAATTTATTTGTATGTATTTTATTTTGTTTTACACATAAACCTATACATGTTCATTATTCGTAAACAACTGGGAAAGCCAATGTAAAAAAGAAAAAACCCTGAAACAGATTAACTACAGAACATCACACGATTCTGTTACTGTGAAGGTTTTGCAAACAGAGCAGAAAACAAAAAGTTTTAAGTGATATTATAATATTATTATAAGTTTTCCTGCATTACTCCCTATTGATTAAAGCTTACAGGTAAGGTGTAAGAATAGAAACACCATAGCAAAGAGAGAAACCAGCTGGTCCTGTAATATAACAGTAAGGACAAACAAGAAAAGTGAGCACTCTGAGCTTTCACTTTGGGAAAATCAATGTACTATAAACAAATATTGTGGCTTATCAGATGAAAGATCAGTGTAAAAGAGTAAATATTTAAAATAATATAATACAGAAAACGGACTCCAAATGGTAATGTTACTTAATATTTTTCATTTATTTTATTTTATTTATTTAACCAGATTAGTCCCATTGAGATCAAAGGTCTCTTCGGGAGACCTCCCCAAGAGGCCAACAGAATCAGAATCAGCTTTATTCGCCAAGTATGCTGCACATACAAGGTCTTTTGTGGCTTTTCTAGGACAGTACAGACATGTGAAAAACAATAAATTATAGACAACAGCACATTAAAACAAGCAACAGATTAGGTTAGCAACACTTGCTCACATAAACCCCTAAAGAGAGTGACTGCAATGATTTTACCAGAGCTTTAAACTCCTTCAATGTAACAAGGGCCAATCCTAAAAATTATGTTTGCATTCAACTAAACTGCAATCCCGATTATGTTCATGTAGAAAACATAATTTTCATGTTGTCACACTGTACTAAAACATATTTTTGTGAACAAATGACGTTCACATTTAACACAAAGTGAGTGAGCAGGTGGTTGGGGTGGATAGAAGGCATTTAATGTGCAGTACTGACATGCCAAAGTCAAGACCAAAGTCCCCTATGTAATTGAGTTTGGGCAAAAAAAAAAAAGAAAAAAAGATCGCAACTGCGTTTAATTTTTAATACAGATGTTGTGTTTGTGAAGTGACAATTTCACCTATTAACCAGCCCACAGTCTTTCACTGACCCTAAGCCACTGATGTAATGTCTAATCCCAACCATAAAACACTTTAATAGCGCTACACTCACATATGTAGATGTTAAAATGTAACGTCAGATATTTTAGCAGAAAGAAAACTGGATATAGATCAAATGTTTTGGCGGACAAAATTACATTGCCTGTGGAAATTTTGTTGATACATTCAGTATCAATGTAATTATGATACCTGTAAACATGTGATCATTACATTAACTGAAAACGTAATCGGGTCGCAATTACGTTCTTTATAAAAAGCGTAATCAGGATTGCAGTTTAGCTGTATACGGACGTAATTCTTAGGAGACTAGGGCTCAAGGACTTGAAGTTGAAGTTCAGATCGTAGCTTATTTCAAGCATTAGGTTCTGACTTGACTTCCATGTCACTTGACGTGACTTCCATGTTTCCTTGTAAAAAACAGGATATATAAGACAAAGTAATGGTAACGTGGAATGTTTTTTTAATTAAAAACATACATACACACTGTGGCATTGGTTTTCAGTGAGTAATTTTCTTTATTCTTTATTATTTTATCGTTTTTCCATGAACTTGGGGCTTTGATGCTGCCTCCACTACTGTTTCTTCTACCTTGGCTCCATATGTCCAGTCATATTTTCCTTTCCTTCCTTTTCTATTATCCCTCCAGTTACACCCATAGCTACTGCCACTCCAGCTATGACCACCACTTCTTCAGCAGCTGTCAATGCTCTTGGGAAAACGTATGTTGTCACATGTTTCAATATTCCATACGTTTTCACAAATTATCTAAACATCACTTCCACTCAAAAAAAGGCTCCTAACACCATTCCTGTTCCAAATTGCTGCCAGGTGGATCCAAAAACTACCTAACACTGTAGTTTTAGCATGTTTTCTGATCTCTTCACTTGACATGTTTCTTGATGACAGCTTTATGTGCTGTTCTTCCTTCCTTCCTGCATCACTTGCCATAACTCATTAGTGAAGTAGCCTCCATTGTTCTCCATCACCATCTTGTCTATTGTGTTGAGTAGCTCCTCCACCTGGAACTGGTTGCTTCTGTAGGTATTCTGCTGTTTGTTCTTCCAGTGTGTATTATCAAAGACGTGGCACCGGCCGCCACACTTCTCCACCAGATCACTCAGCTTCTTATTCTGCATGACAAACTCCTCAATTTTCATCTCTTCACGGAGCTGGTCACCATGAGTGAAGACAATTACAGCATATCTCAAAGCATCTTCAGAGAAAAATTTACATATTTTAGTGATGACAGTGCACTGCTGTTCCGTGAATGTCTCCACTTTGAGCACAATGAGAAAAGCATGAGGCCCAGGAGCGCACTCTGGGATACAACTCATTATCTCAGACTTCACTTCTTCTTCTGACCTTCCTGTATCAAATAAACCAGGAGTGTCGATCAGAGTGATGCTTCTTTCACCGACAAGTCTGGTTTCTGCTTGACACCTTATTGTTCCAGAATTGGCAGAATGATCTGGAATGAACAAGTCCTCTCCAAATATGGTGTTAGCTAGGTTGCTTTTCCCAGCTCCAGTTTTTCCCAGCAGAACAATCCTTTTTGTAGCTGACACTAGAATAAATAATGACTCTGTTAAGTATTGTGGTTTGATGCTTTCTTGGTATCTTCTGAAGACAAATGTACTCATGCTTTTGAGGTAACAACACAACCTAATTATGCTAAAATCATCCAAATGAAAACAATGGCAGTATGTTCACAAGACGGAAATGAAGGGAAATTAAATATTTTTTAAAAGTATTATATGTAACATAGTTGTTTTTAGCCATGAAAAATTAAATAAACCAACTTTATCCAGTAAAACAAGGTTATATTTATACAAACATCAAAATGTACATTTCATTGTATTACAGTAGAATTAAATTAGTGTGATGTGATTTTTAAATATAAAACTGACTGAAATTGTAAATCAACAACATATGTAAATAGACACTTGGTGCTTTAAGAGTGCATTCCCTATTTTGCCTAATCTAATCTAATCTGTATTTACCTTGGTCGGGTTTGTGAACTCCATCTCTGAATTCTTCATGTTGCAAAGTGTCCTGGAAATGGAGAAAATATATAGAACTTAATAACAACTTAAATGGTTAATGCTACAATATTCAATAGTGGGTTTAAATATCTAGTAACCATGTAACCATTTTGTATAGATAGATGGGATTAAATATTTAGGAATGCCGGTACCAATCCTTAAATCTTTTCCCTCAGATAAAATGCCTCCTTTACAGTCAAATTCTGTTAGCCTTTGACTTCTAAGCGGAAAAAACTTCATATAGTAAAAACAAAAATAGCAACATTTTTAAAATGAATGCAATATATTCACTTTTCTATGTTAATTTCTGATAGTGTAATGTTAGTTTACTTTCTGAACTGAAACTCTAATGTTACAATCAGCACATACTTTCAACAAAAGTATGTGAAACCATTCACAATGACAAACGTGTTATCCAGCACAATTGTTATTATTCATCTTGCAATAAAATCACAGATAAAATATGAATATGCTATACACTGATAAGATGTAATTTATTTTCTTAAAATCTCCAACCTGCTGAATTTCAGTAGATTCCTCAGCTTCAGTAATGGTTCCTCTTGCTGCACCCATCTGGACCCAATCACTTGGTGCATGGTTTCCAGTGTTTAACCCTCACAGGAGCTTGTCACATGCTTTCTGTATAGCCGCAACCACCTCTAATCTGTTATCAATGAGTATGATTTTACTCACACTTAACCCTCCCTGACTGCTAAACTCTTTAACAGTAGACACAATAGCCTCAGAGCACACAGGGACAGGAACACTAAACACACCTGAGCTGATACAGGGCAGAGCTATAGATTTAAACTCCATCATTTCTGCTAAATCCAAAGCAGATTTGACAGTTTTTTCCAGTAAGAATCTTTCTCTGCCACCTGCTTTTCCACCTATAGGACCAACAGCATGCAGCAGTTTCTTGCATTTTAGATTCCCCCCTGTGGTCACTACCACATCACCTGTAGGAATTTTTCCAGTCTGCTTTACTAAAGCTTTGCTCTCCTTTTGTACTTCAGGACCACCTGCTTTACTCAGTGCAGCAGCAACACCCCCACAGTGGTCCAGATCCTCATTGGCAGCATTGACCAGGGCATCAGCATCCTGTTTGGTGATGTCACCCTGACACACCAGCACCTGGAGCCTGTCACACAGGCTGTAGCTAGCTACTACTGTGTTTCCTTCAGTCAAACTCAAAGATGCCACACGGTGAGTACTTGTGTGATATTGGTGCTGAGGCAGAGAACTGGCAACACTTGGGAACCCATCTTTATGAAGGGAATACCCTACTGCTCCACAAGTGTCATCCTCAAGAAAAGAGTCTAGAAATAGACCCAGCCTGTACTTGAATTCAGTCACTTTGCTTGATGAACCTTCCAGCACCACCATGGACTCAGAAGAAGTTAAAGGATAAAAGGTAATCCCAGCATAGTCAAAACCATGCAGCTGGAGAAATTCTGGTAACTCTTGTGCTAAAACTGGGAAAGGGAGATGGACTGTGCTTTGCACATAAGACTCATCCAAGACAAACTGTGTGACATTTTGACTCAGCTCTTCAACTTCTTTTTTGTGGCCCAGTAAGAACACAGTGCTGTCTGAGATACACAGAAACTGAGCCCTAAATGTTCCTTGGTTCATCTCATTTGTCTTGGACCTAAGCTTTTCCTGAAGCTTGTGTGACACAGCAGAACAGCTAGAGGTGTTCATTTTGACTTCCTTGAACTCATCCTCCAGAGCTATTTCTGCAATATGCAATTTATCAGCAGACATTGAGAAGAAACTTACCTCTGTGTCTCGTAACTGTATTTCTAACTCATCACTAAACCCTAAAGCATCAGCTAATACACCTGGACGTCCATAAACCCTCCTTAGAAAGGCCAGAAGATGTGGGCTCATGTCAGAAACTGTTCTCTCTACAACTGAATTCTCCTTATCAGAGATGCAGTCTAAGGCTCCACTAATCTCCTTCACATAACCTTCTAAAATTAGCTGACCCGGATCTCCCTGTGAGACTTTCACTCCTGGAAAATCTTGTTCCAAACTGTGATTAATCTCTTTCCAGAGGAGGCGCAGTTTTCCCTCACCTAGCCGACAAATGCTGGTCTGCTTCTCTCTCAAGCGTGACTCTTGACGCTTAACATTTGAGTCCTCTAAATCCATCAATCTGGCGTTTACCAGACAGCGTTTCCCAACAACAACAGCTATCCCATCTTCACTGTACACCTTCACCTCATGTGTGGTCTGGTCAGAGCTGCTGGACTGAAGCAAAGCTTTGACTTTATGACGGTCCACCTCACAGTGGCACAGGTAGTTATCAAAGATTTTATTTATTTCAGTTTTCCAATTTTTATCTTCATCTGAAGCACCAGCTAGGTTTCTAAGTAAAACCCTCCCTTCCTCTGGGTAAATCTGAGGAGAACAGGAAACACTGCTGAGTTCTCTCTGTAGATCGTTCCAGGCACTGGGACATTCATTTAGGTAACGGAGGAGGTAGGTATCACATTGTATTTCATATTCTTCCCTATTTTGTGGAGGAGTTGCAGAAACACACTGTGGACAAAAATTGTACATAAAATATATAACAGTCGAATTCCAAGTTTTTGGTTATCTTCTGATCATACACATTAATGTATACTGTTTATGGAGTGAACAGCATTAATGGTTAAATATACAGGAAATAAGGAGTTAGAATGAATAAATATCAGCAGTTTTTATTGTACAAAATTGACTGAAAAAAGTAATTTCATAATAACCTCTGCTGAAGCTGTAAATGTCTGGCTTGGAGAGGTCCTTATGAAGGTAACGGAGGTGGAGGTGGAGGTGGAGCTATGAGGTTCCATGTCATCTCGAACAATCAACACCAGAGAACCTTCTGCAAGCTCCACAACATGCTTAGATTTCTGAAGAACTCTTTGCTGATCTAAGACAGAAATGCTGTCGTTAGCTATCATAAGTTTAAATAAGGGGATTTCTGCTTTTAATCAACAGGCTTTTTAATAAATAATAATAATAAAATATTTATTCTTATAGCACTTGTATAAACAAGGTTACAAGGTGTTTCACAATAAAAAGCATAAAACATATAATAAATTTTTTTTGACACATTTTGTCACATCCAGCATTTTATGTCAGCTAGGCAGGCTTTAATTCCTGAGAAATCATTATCTCTCAGCAGGACATACAACTGGGTGTCATCTGCATAACAAAAAAAGCTGACTTTATGTTTGCGAATAATGTGGCCTAACGAAAGCATGTAAATGGAGAATAAAAGAGGGCCAAGAATGGTACCCTGGGGGACACCACAAGAGAGGGGTAATCTAGAGGACCTAAATCCACCCATTTTTATGGAAAAAGATCTGTGACTAAAATAGGAGTAAAACCAGCTAAGGGCAGTATTTCTAATGCCCACACAATTTTCAAGGCAATTGAAAAGTATGCTGTGGTCAAGGGTGTCAAATGCAGCACTTAGGTCGCATAAGATAAGTATGCAGGAGGCTCCGGCATCCCGTGCCAACAGGAGATCATTTAAGACCACGATCAGAGCTGTTTCTGTACTGTGATTTGCACGGAATCCATAATGGAATTGCTCAAAGATATGTTGTTTATTGATTATTTGTGCTGCAATAGATTTCTCAATGATTTTGGACAGAAAAGGTAAATTTGCAATGGGTCTAAAGTTATCTAGAACAGAAGGGTCTAATGTAGGTTTTTCAAAAAAAAAAAGAACAAGATCATGTTTCACACTGGATGAATATGTACTGATTGAAAGTAAACAGTTAACAATAGAAAGGATCTGAGGACTAACAGAGTGAAAGACTTCTTTCAGAAATCTAGCGGGGAGAGTGTCTAGGTGAAATGTGGTGGGTTTGAGGTGGAAAACTACGTTTTTTAAGCCAGTGGGAGAGAGTTCACTGAAGTGGAAAAATGTGAAGGCTGCATGACTGGGGCCTGGTTTGAAGTTTGATGTCATTTATTTTATCTAAAACGTGGTTAAGAAATTGCTCACAGGTTTCGGATGAGGCCTCAAAATGGGCACTTGACTGGTGACTAATCACAGAGTTAATTGTCTGAAATAAAATCTTAGCGAAATAGGACTTCAGAGCAATTAACTGGGAAAAGTAAGTATGCTTTGCCTTTTTGACTGTCTGTTGATATAAAATTTTTGTTAAGTTGTAAGTTTATCTTTTTTCCATTTCCTTTCCACTACTTCCTTATTAAGGTCCACGATGTTCTCAAGGTCATGATGATGGGTTATGGTCCTTAAGTTTGTGTTTGAAAGGAGCAATATTGTCTAGAATAAAAGTGCATGTCTGATCAAAGTTAGCCAGTAGCTTATCCAAAGGGAGAATTTGATTATCAGTATGAGTTGAGCTATAGGCTAAGGTAAATTGTACGATGAACTTGCTAGCAGACTCAGAATCAAAAGAATGGGTAAGGAGGTGGAATGTTGGATTTACTGTAGGGTGGAGGGTTAGGGCAAACGATTACAGCTTTGTGGTCTGATATACTGAAATCCATGCAGTATACATTGCCCAAGGATAAACCATGAGAAAAAATAAGGTAGAGGTTGTGACCTTTCATATGTGTTGAGACCAGGGACTTCTGGTTACACTCAAATCCACCTTGTCCACAGACTATGTTTTCTGGATCTTTTAATCTAACTTCAGCACTGGAACGCATACGAGCAACCATCAGGCCTAGCCAGGGAAGAGGGCCGGTGACATCGAAGAGGAGGCCAGTTGAGACTATAGCCCGCCGGCAAGAAATGAGGACTGCAGCAAAGAGATTTCTTTTGCTTGGGCACAGGCAACTGATATGAAGCTTTCGATAACTTTGTTCTTCTTGATCACTTTAGACTTCAGGTGGTTAATATCCTCATTCACACGTCATACGGCTTAAAATAAACATTTGTGTACAGCACTGCATTCATACAACGAAATTGATAACTTCATGACTTCCACTAACAGTGATTTAAATCTCATGGGAAAATATCGTAAAAAGTAGATCTACTTTATCAGGTTAAAGTGCAAAAAAGAGTGTTATCATTCATCTCTATTTTATAAAACTATTTAAAATATCAAATGCAACATTAAAACCTAATAGCCCATTGGTGTGAACAAATGTAGCCTCTACATGAAACATAAAGTAAGCTAGCCCAGTGTTTCAAAATTATCTTTCATTGTTTGCACTTCCACAACAGAATCTTGTAGTGGAAGTGCAAACAATGAAACAACATTGCAACAATACACTCAACAATCAGCTTTAAAGTCAATGCGAGATGTCTTGTGATCTACCTTTTTGATGTCTGAAAGCAATACTGTAGACTTTATCGTTCACACTCCTCAGTGGTCCACATTCTCCTCCACTTGATTTGCGACGAATACTGAAATAGTTTCCTACTTTTTTCTTCTGTTCCTCAAGCAGACTGTGACACTCAAAGAAAACAGCATATTTATAAATGTCATCCATTATTTTCTTGTAAAAATTATCTCTATCCAGTGTGACGGAGGCAAAGTCTACTATCACCCATCTGATAGAGGATGAATTGGCGGGTTTCACTTTCTGCACCAAGTATAGTCCAAAACAAGTCCGACCAGTTAAAAGCCAGAGATGCCAAACCAATGACAACAAGCAAGCACAGGCTGACCTACACTGTTGCCTAAGTGTCCTATATGTGCAGGGGCTAGGGATTGGTCAGGCTATTTTTAATCATTTGCTTAAGAAAGCCTCCTCCCTGATCCTCACTGGCCAATAAAAAACATTTTAGAACTGAAAGAGCTGACTGGGTAGATGTGGCCCAGTTATGATCATTATTTAGATGTAATACAACAAAACTGGGTAAATGGACAACATATTTGCAAAATGTCAGAAAGAAAATATGTTAGCAGGGCTGGCCCAAGCCTCCATGGGGCCCTAAGCAAAATTAGAATTTTGGCACCCTCTATTACTGTCAATAATACTGATTAATGATCATTCACACACCTACCGTAAACGTATTTGAGGAACACGTACGACATGCAGTACATAAGACCTCACAGTTGCAGCTTTTACCCATCTATGGTTTTTAATCTGAAATGGTTATAAACTCAGCTACAAGTATCGTCTGGGTTGATTTCCATGTAATATTCATATTATAAGTGATATAGTACTAACTGGCATACTGAATGTTAGACCACAAAAAGTAACAAAATACACCAACAAAAAATGAATTAACACAATCAACTGCTTCATAAGTTTTGGTTTTAAATAAACTGTATCAGCAATGAAGTACAATTAAAACAATTAAATAAACAGTACCTCATTAATATGTTCTCTATATGAAAATCTACAAAATAGTATTAAAAAAAAACATCTCACAAATACTTAAATAATGAATGAAGGCAGCAGCGGTTTTGGGCATGGGCGAACGGGGCAGACGCCCGGGGCGGCATTTTTTCATGACACGTGAGGGGCAGCACACAAACTTGGAAGAAAAAAAAATCATCTGTGCAGCTAAGCGGTTTTCTATTGTCTATGATACCTGTGCCGCCCCTGCTGCTGAAGGAGCCGCACAGAAGCTGAGCGAGAGGAGAGGAGAGGAAGAGAGGAGGGGAGAGGGGAGGAGAGGAGAGGAGAGGAGAAGAGGGGAGGGGCGGAGAGTACAGTTCACCTCTCCTAAATGAAGCAGACAAGGAGATGGGCTAAACTATGTCAGTGACACCTGACTTTATTACAAATAACGCACATTTCATTCAAAATATTACTTTAAAAAAAAAGAGAAAAAAAAACACAGACCAATAAGTTGCACTTTATTTATTTATTTAATTGTGTGAAACTGCTAAAAAAAATAGGTAATAAAAAAAGGACTATGATGTGGAGGTGAATTGGTTTAGTCTTGACTTCTGGTTGAAAGGGAAATCTGTTGATTGTCGATTACAAAGTAAACACAGCGATGGAGAGAAAAAGGCCAAAGCTGTCAGTTGCCCCATTTAGGAAAAAAAGAAAAGAAGATGAGGAGAAACGGGCAAATGATAAAGGTATGCAATAATGTTCTCTCTGTATGATTAGGGTATTCATGTCATTGTGTTAATTAGTGGTATAACGTTAACTCTTAGGTTTGTTAGCCTTCTTGCTTATGATGCTTATGCTTACCTTGCTAAAATAACACAATAAAAGCCTAATATAAAAACCATCACATAAATTCTAATGGTTTCTATTAAATTGCAGTATGAACCATTAACTTACTTAATTTTCCAGTGAAACTATTACAAAATTCCTTATTGTAGTGTGTTTTGGACACTTTTCCAATAGGATTTACCATCCCACCCACCAATAGAATCCATCATATACAGGCAGACACTGTTATACCTACCATTAAAACCAATACAATTCCCATTATAAACATTAAATCCATTAAATTTTCTATTATTTTTGGGCAGGGTTCTATTGTTTTTTCAGCAGTGTATACAACATGAGATCTAATAAAATTTTACCACAAAATTATGCTTTGCAACAAAACTGTTGCAAGTTCCTATTGTAAACGTGACCATGTAAAGACAGAAATGATGCTGTGATGTAAATATGATAAATATCATGAGGCTGTTTAGTTAGATTTACTATAAGAATTATGTACAGACCTGTTTTATAGGAAAGGAGACATGAAATGACAGACAATTAAATTAAATACAAGTAACTTAACAGGCCTGGGGGGGCGGGGCGCACCCCTGTATAATGGTAGGAAAAAACACTGTATACATATAGAAAAATACAATAATACAGACATACAGTATGCTTCCAAATTATACATTTACTCAGTTTCTGCTATATGAATAAACAGGTAACTGTTGCATAAGAACATAACAAATAAAGTAATAATAATAAGTGTTAGTAATATGTTCCCAAGTTGTTCTCCATGTGGCTAAATTTAATTTGTAAAGTTGTGTAAAGTGTAAAGCTTAAAGTAGCATTTCTTTTCTCCATTATATGCTTTTGATGCTGCCTCCTGTACTGTTTCTGCTCCCTCAGCTGCTTCATGTCCAGTCACACCACCTATTATTCCTCCAGTTACAGCTGCAGCTGTTGCAGTAACACCTACAGCCACTCCAGCAACTACTGCTACTTCTTCTGCCGCAACTGCTGCTGCTACGGTGGCAATAAATGTTTTCATATCTTTCATTATTTTACACTTTTTCATAGCTGCAATAGCTGATCTAACCATCACTTCCACTCCAAGAAATGCTCCTAACACCACTCCCGTTCCAATTCCATTCAGCTGGATTAAAAACTTATGTAACACTGTAGTTTTAGCCTTTTTTTTTATCTCTTCACATGTCATGTTTCCCGATGACAGCTTTATGTGCTCTTCTTCCTTCTTTATTTCTGCCTCCACCACTTGCACCAACTCATTAGTGTAGTAGCCTCCATTGTTCTCCATCACCATCTTGTCTATTGTGTTGAGTAGCTCCTCCACCTGGAACTGGTTGCTTCTGTAGGTATTCTGCTGTTTGTTCTTCCAGTGTGTATTATCAAAGACGTGGCACCGGCCGCCACACTTCTCCACCAGATCACTCAGCTTCTTATTCTGCCT
>JAUYWH010000143.1:0-12991 GCA_034779795.1 Ctenopoma multispine
CCTCCCAAGAATCCTCACTGTCTAGGTGCGATTTAAAATTGAGAAGTGGACACTGGCACCAGAGGTAAGGCTGAATGGTCGATTATATTGTTGATAATGCTGCAGCTTCATTGTGTACTATACTTGATACTGTTGCCCCTATGAAAAAGAAGGTAGTTAATCAGAAGAGGCTAGCTCCATGGTACAATATACAAATCTGTGTCTCTACACGCAAATAAAATTATAACTATTAGAGAAAAAATTTATTAGATCCTCCCTGCAATAGGCATGGACAGACACACTTCTCCAACAGCTCTAGATTTGTTTGTAAGACCTCAGTATCTCAAAGAAGGTTTTTTCAAGTCTTAACAAAGTTACAATGCAGTTCTTTCAACTGTACCCAGGCGGTGTCACGGTTGTTCACACTCTGGCTTTACCTCCTACATAAAAGAAATATCTAGAACGTCCTTCTTCCACCCTAGGAATATTGCAAAAATTAGAAACATCCTGTCTCAAAGTGAAAGTGAAGTAAAAAACTAGTCCATGTATTTCTTACTTCTAGCCTGGATTACTGTAATTCATTACTGATAGGATGTCCCAGCCAGAGTTCTTACTGGAATTAGCAAGATATCATATTTCACATTAGCTTCTCTCCATTGGCTCCTAGAATAGAGTTTAAAATCTTTCTCTTCACTTATAAAGTACAAAATGATCAGGCCCCTTCATATCTTACAGACCTCATAGAACCTTATTAATTCAGCAGAGCACTTTCTCTCTCTCAGAGTGCAGGTCTACTTGTGGTTCCTAGAGTTTCCAAATGTAGACTGGGAGGCAGAGCCTTTAGCTATCAAGCTCCTCTCCTGTGGAACCAGCACCCAATCCAGGTTCGGGAGGCAGACACCCTCTCTACCTTTAAGACTATACTTAAAACTTTCCTTTTTGATAAAGCTTATAGTTAGAGATAGCTCCGGTGACTCTGAACCATCTTTTAGTTATGCTGCTTTAGATTTAGTCTGCTGGGGGACCTACCACATTACACTTTGCTCCCCTACTTTTTTTTACTTCTCTGTCCACTATAATGCCATCGTTGCACATTAATACTTTACTTTACTTTATTTTACTTTACTTGGCAGACGCTTTTATCCAAAGCAACTTACAAGGAGAAGATGCCAGCAATTACCATTCGGTTTCAGTAAATACTTAGTTACTACAAACAAAAAGCACAAAGATCCACAACTGTGTCAAGTACCCACTGAAAACAGCCCTACTCCAGCTGATTGAACCAGGAGGAGATAGACATGGAGGACAACCTTGTGCAATCCTGTGTCCAACTGACCTGCCAGCTATGACACATTGTTCTTGCAAGTGTGTCAGAATCATGGAATGTTCCTAGAATCCCAGGTTAAAAAAAAATAGTGTGAGATTGATTACAACTCTGATAATGACACATATAAACACCTGCTTTTATTTTGACAAGAAAAGGCATACCAAATAATTTTGCGGAACATGGGTGTAAAAGAAGAATTTCCCCAGAGCTCTTGCCACATGCACTTGAAGCTGCAGACCTTTACAGGCAGCAGTTGGGATCTGCACTCACAGAATATTCAACTTTTAGAATTGATCCCTTCACGACAGAACAGAAAAAAAGTCCAAGTCTCTCTTATGACATTAATTTACAGTCAGCATATACCTATATATGCTGAATGTTTTGGGTCATGTTGTAATTCCTCTTGCTCATGCTGTTCTAAGAAAGTCCCTCTCTATAAGCACTTTCAGTGTAATTGATGGGAGACCAAATCTGTCCTCTTTCTGTGCTCTTTTACATGTATTACTAAAAAGGAAATACATTTTCTTGATAAACTGAGGTCTATAAGGCCAGATCAGTTTCAAAATTAATAAACTTACAAAGTGTTTTTCACGAATAAACATGCTCTGGTTCGTAGTCATATTTTGGATTCACATATGCAAATTCTCTGGTTCATACTCGTATTTCAGATTCGGAAATGCACGTGATCTGTTTCACGAATACACATGCTGTAGTTCATAGTCGTATTTCAGATTCGGAAATGCACGTGATCTGCTTCACAAATATAATTTTGAGGGACACTTGTAATATAAACCCTATGAACCAACAGATCATACAAATCACTACATGTGCATTTACGAATAGCTTCTCATTCGTGAACCTCTCAGCATTTGTGAGAGAAACTTGTGTGGTGAATTATGACGCTTTCCTAATGTCGCAGGTCACACTGGACAAAAAATCTGTCAATCAAATTCCTCAGCTAACAGGCGTGTTCGTTTTCAGCCAATTGTGTGTCTCCTTACTTTTTCTCCACACTTTTAAACTATTCGCAGAAAGCTGTGCAACAATTTGTGCTGCAGTTCAAGCGAGAAGCACGGTGGAATATATGGAGAGATGGATCAGTCTCAACCTGTAAGCAGTGGTGTAGTGGTGTCTGGAGAAGTGGTTATACTGTAAATTTAGCCCCCATTTTTTTTAGCGGGCTACACAGCAAAAAAAAAAAAAGTGCCCCATTATTAATAGTGACAGTCTTACATATTTAGTTCCCACTAGAAAGGAACATTACTATTTACATGTGCTGCCTGACTTCATTCACTAAGGACAAGGATCATTAGATAAAATAAAATAAGATAAGATAATTGTTTATTACTCCCACAAGTGGGAAATTTGCATTGTCACGGCAGAAAGTGGACAGTACAAAAAAAAAAGCAGCAAAAATTAAAAAAATATAATAATAATATATAATATAGTAATACATTATTAGATTAACAAACCAGAGATTACAGAGTGATTCAACTGCATAATGCATATATTTTCTTAGTCCATGAGGAAAGCAGATTATTTTGTAAACAATATTATATTAATAATATCTAATCAGCAACAGATAGTGAAAGCCAGAGAGTGACACAATTATAAAATTTAAATGATTTGTCAGTGGCAGTATGTGAAATTAACTGGTGGTACAGAGGCACATTTCATTAATAGTAGACACATATAACATGAAGCCAACAACTTTTCAGTCAGAGATACATTTATTTTTACAAAATATAAAAGGCAAAAGGATTTTCAAAATAAAATACTTGGATTTGATCATTCTGAATATTTATTGACTAACAGAAAGCAATAAGTAATGTAATTTTTTATACTTTGGCAACACATTGTGGGATTTTATAGTTTTAGACAGTGTGTGCAGGCATCTGTGTCAGGTGATATCTTCTGCAGCAAGAGATCTTCCCCCAGCCTCTTTCAAATGTATAGGAGACAGACCCCATGCAGAGGAAACCCTATTACTTTGTTTTATTGCAAGTAAAACTGATTTGAATTGAACTTCGCTCATGTTGTCCTGAATTAACGAACACGCAGGTTTTCCAGAGGTTGGAAACCACAGCATCCTTGTTCCTGTTTCACATAGTTTCACCTTCACCAACGTTATAAATTCTCCCCAACACCTGTTAATCTGTTGGGCTGTGGCTACCTGTCTGGCTGGATAGCTGCAATAATGTAGCATCATCAGGTCATTTGTTCTAAAAGCTAATTTTTGTTTGTATGGTTCGCTTCATTTTAACTATTAACTTGGCATATTAACTTTTCACGTGAGGACATATTTTGGTGTGTAACAATGGACAGGAAGGTAACGGTAGAGGATATTTTTCACACTTCCTGAGAAAAGAACCACCACGATGACACTGATGGCGGAAAGGAAAATCCTAACTCCAATCTGGGTCCTGGACAAAATTCGGATCCAGATGACCTTATTATGAGTAGAAGTCAAAAGAAGGCAAATACGGTGAGCTTGAGGCAATACAGCGCGTGTTACATTTCATATGGATTCACTTTTACCGGGGATGCAATGACACCGTCTCCGTCACCGTTGTGCTTGGTGGTGAAAAGCTATCCAACAGTCCTATGGTGCCAAGCAAGCTTAATATTATAATAATTATATATCTAATAATTATTCTCACAGAAGCAATAATATATATTATTGAAGCAATAATATATATTATTATAATAATATATAATATTGCTTCTGTGGATTCAGATAGGTGGACTCTGAAACTGAAAGTTATTGCACTGCTGCTGAATCCTCAAAGTTTTGCTTTTCATTTACAATTTTCTTTTTCAGTTAGTTTTGTTTTTCAAATTAACAAAACTAATGGCCCCGTAATAGCACCATACTAAATGTGCATATGAGCTTTTGAATGTTATGTTATAGTAGAGCTGCATCTTGATTGTTTATGCACTGCTACGTGTCTAAATGGACACTGCTGAGTAAAGAGCCAGCTTGTTAAAAATAAGTTTGACCAAATTATTGCTTGTTGTTGTTTGACAGTGTTTTACAATTAACAGTCTTTTAAAATGTAAAGTGTTTAAAATCTAATGGAAATTGTTAGTTAATTTAGATGAAGTGCAATTACTATGCAACCTTTGAACATACTCATACAAACCACACAGCTAAATCCCTCCTTAATGGTCTGCAGCTTGGGAGCAGTGAGTATAACTCTGAGTAACTGCAAGATCGAAGAGCTACCCAGAGGTAGCGTAGGCCTTGGAACGGATCCACAAAACGGGTCCGGATCGGAGTCCACTTGCACAGTGAGACGGACTTGGAATAGATCTGGACCAGACCCTTCCCGGATCCGCTCATAAAGCTCATCATCCGCCCTGGATCCGGTTTGGACCCGCTCATCAAGTTCATGAAGCAGCTCATCCCACCCAGGTGGGATGGTCCGGGAGCTTTATTTTTAATTACTTAATTACCGAAAGTAGCTACAGAAATAGCTTCCTTACCAACTAGATTGCTCTATAAAAGTCTGAATACTTTCTAGCAGTTTAATTTTAAAGAAATTAAAGAAGTAAATACTTTTTAGTTAAAGCACCAAAATAAGTAAAATTAGGTTAATATTAGCAGGAAATTAATACAGTTCTCTTAGGGCTATAGCCATCATGTGAGACTGATGTCAAATAAAAGTAGTAACAGCTAAGAATATAAATCCCTAATGCAGTCCAACTTTTGACTTTGACTAACACTCCTGTCGCCCCTCCCTCCGTCCTGCTCTGTACACGAACACAGTCACAGTCACCCCACCAAGTGACCAGGTGCAGGGCACTACAGTAATCATGTGATTGGTTGCACGCATCATTCCTGCACATGCCACAGAGATCCTAACGTTCTACCTTATATTATGGTGGAATTAAGTTCACTTATCTGTCTGGCACAGATACAAAACTGACCAACACTTCATTAGAAATAACAAAGCAGTGCACACAAAACATTTACTGAAAATACATAAATATATTTGTTTACATGAATTATAACAATAGATCAGTTACATGTTCAAGTAAAGTCACAGAATAAACACGTGAATTAAGCAACCTGCAAGGTCAACTTTGTTCACTTGATGTCACAAACACAATGTAGGCTGTAGTGCAGGAAGAAGATTACACATAACACTACTACAAAATACTCATATACACATACTTACTTACACAAACAGTCAAACATTAACCAGAACGTTCTGTTATGTTTATTAGATCGATGTGTTGTGAGCAGCAGGTGGAACTTCCTGTGTGCTTACACTGTCACGCCTCCTTGAGGTTCCCTATCTGCTGCCAGGTAGGGATGGGCGATACCAACATATTTCCTTCCGATACCATACCAATATTTTGAGCCGCCTTTTCATCAATATCGATGCCGATACTTTGCCCCATAAAGGAAAATCATATGATTGTCAGTGTTCATTAATAACTTTATCGCAAGGGCAACACTAAATATAAATAAAACTCATGAACATAAATACTTTAAATTCTTATGAATGATAATAAAACAGATTAATGAATAAAAATGAATGATAAACGATCAACAAAGTGCTCAAGGACCTGCATTAAACCAGTAAAAGATCATAATAAAACATCAACCTTAACAGAAACATTTTTTAATTCATTATTACAGTGAAATAAAAATATGGGCATTGACAATATTCTGACTTTTTATCATCCCTTGTGTGAATTATGAATCAAAGTTCCTGGAGATATTCAGCCTCTTAAAAAATTTCAGGGTGCTCTGTCTTTAAATGCTTGAAAGTTGCTAATGTTGCTGCTATGTGCCACCACTTTATTGCAGACGGACCACATGGCATTACCATTGGTCGTGGGTGAAAAATAGCACCACACACTCTCTCTGACAGCTCTGCTGCCGCGGTGCTGCTGTCGGAGCTCATTCTGAGCAGCAGTAGAGCGATGACTGTGACTGCGTAGTGAGACATCTGATAGTCATAATCCTGTGACATGGAAGACCGTGGTATCGCTATCAGTGGCGGTTCTACACTGAATTGCGGGCGAAACTCCCTCCCGGCACTGGCTATTTACAGTATACTCTAAATATATTGTAAATATATTGCCTATAGCCAACATTAACATAAACAATGGAAATAAATAACTGTACTTGGAACGATTTTGTTGCAAAACATAATTTTGTGGTTAAATTTAATAAACAAAACAATAGAACCCGCCCAAAAATAATAGAAAATGTAATGGATTTAATGGGAATTGTGTCCAAAACACACTACAATAAGGAATTTTATAATAGTTTCACTGGAAAAAGTTAATGGTTCATAATGCTATTTAATAGAAACCATTAGAATTTTTGTGATGGTTTGTATATTAGGCTTTTATTGTGTTTTTTAGCAAGGTAAGCATAGCAAGGATCATAAGCAAGAAGGCTAACAAACCTAAGAGTTAACGTTATACCACTAATTAATGTAATGACATGAATACCTTAATCATACAGAGAGAACATACCTTTATCTTTTGCCCGTTTCTCCTCATCTTCTTTTCTTTTTTTCCTAAATTGGGCACCTGACAGCTTTGACCTGTTTCTCTCCATTGCTTTGTAATCGACAATTAACAGATTTCCCATCCCCCAACGCTGTCACTCACGACCAGAAGTCAAGACTAAACCAATTCACCTCCACATCATAATAATTTTTTATTACCTATTTTTATTAGCAATTTCACACAATTACATAAATAATAAAAGTAAAACTTATTAGTATGTGTTTACAATTTTTTTTCACTTTTTTTCCAAAGTAATATTTTGATGAAATGTGCGTTATTTGTAATAAAGGTGTCACTGACATAGTTTAGCCCACCTCCTTGTCCGCTTCATTTGGGAGAGGTGAACTGTACACTGCGGGTATTGAAGTATCGATGGACGAGATACGTCCATCCCTACTGCCAGGCTGAACCATTGATTGCATGATTGAAGATGTCATTCTCAGTAGAAGCACGGGATATAGGATTCTTCCTTACATGTATCTGTAATCACTAAAGCAGGTTTTCATTTGAATGATCATCATCCACCATCACAACCACCATTTTTTACTATTTTAACAGGATACACATAACCACTAATATTATCGTCTTTTTAAATCATATCATATGCCAGCTTCTCTCCATTATGATTTCTTATGAGTCTCTTCAGATGTTATAGCTTATAAGTTCTTATTGAAGCTGTCTCTGTCCTTCTCCTTTCCACAACAAAAACAAAATTAAATTATATTTTTCTTAGTCTTATTATCATGTGCAAAGAGAAAATGCAAATCATAATGAATCATATGAAGAGAAAAGATGGTGCCGCGGACGGCTGCCTTGGTCCATTGGTCTCTAGGACTTTTTCCTTTCTGTCTTGTTTTTTCTACTTTATGTGTTTTTGTATACTCCAATCCTATTACGTATAGCAGAGCAGACCTGCTTAGTTTTGAACAATCTACCTTTGACCTTTCATCGATCGGAGTAACGGAGTTGTCAGGGAAAACTAGAGGAATCTGCTTCTATGTCAAGGTTGGTGTACTGATGTCATGGTGTTAGGCAGATACTGCAGCCAAAACTTAGAAACTTTATTTATCAACTGTAGACCATTTTATTCACCGCAACTTGTATGTGCTGGTCAGAGTTTACATTCCACCACAGGCCTGCGTTAAAGAGGCGCTGCAGCAATTAGCGGACCAGATAACAGTTTTGAACAAAGATATCCTAACTTAGTTTTCATGGCTCTGGGGGATTTTAACAAAGCCAATCTAAGCCACGAGTTGCCCAAATATAGACAGCACATAACCTGCCCTACCAGAGAGAACAATACATTAGATCACTATTCCACCGTGATAAAGGATGCATATCGTTCTGTCCTTCGTGCAGCTCTGGGACTGGGACACTCAGATCACTGCATGATCCATCTGATCCCAACCTACAGGCAAAAATGTAAATGTTCAAAACCTGTAGTAAGATCTGTTAAAAGATGGACCAACGAGGCAAAGCAAGAGCTGCAGCCTGCAGGCCTGCTTTGACTGTACTGATTGGAAGGTTTTTGAAGATGCTGCTGACAATTTGGACGATCTGACTGATACTGTGACATCATACATTAGTTATCTATGTATTTTATTGGTTATAAAATATATCACACATTCAATATTAACAAGCCCTGGTTCACAGCTGAACTGAGACAGCTCCGTCGATCAAGGAGGAGGCTCATAAAAGTGGAGACAGAGACAGTCTTCTGTATAAGCAGGCCAGAAACCTAATGACAAAGATCAAAAAGGCAAAAAGACAATAATCTGAGAAGTTAAAAAACTAATTCTCAGCCAATTACCCTGCGTCACTTTGAAGAGGCCTGCAGGACATTACAAATTACAGGACACCCTCCACACCTGCTGAGAGAAACAAAGAACTAACAGACAAGGCTGTAAGGCTCCTCTCCCTTCTTCTTCTCCTACTCTTCTTCCTCTACACCAATGACCTCACCTCCAGTGACCCAAGAGTCAAGCTCCTGAAGTACACATACGACACCACCGTCATCTGTCTCATCCGAGATAGTGATGAATCTGCGTATCGACGGGTGGTTGAACAGCTGACACTCTGGTGCAGTCACAACAACCTGGAGTTGAACACGTTTAAAACTGTGGAGATGATAGTAGACTTCAGACGACACCCCCCTGTTCCACCCCCCCTCAACATACTCAGCTCCCCTGTGTCAGGGGAGCTGAGTATGTTGAACTTTTAAGTTCTTGGGTTCCATCATCTCCCAAGACTTGAGGTGGGACATTAGCTACCTCCTCAGAGGATGTACTTTCTGCAGCAGCTGAAGACGTTTTACCTTCCTCAGGAGCTGCTGATCCAGTTCTACTCTGCTGTCATCGAGTCCATCCTCTGCTCCTCCATCACAGTCTGGTTTGGAGCAGCAACTGCACAGGACAAGCACAGACTGTAGCGCACAATCAGAACTGCTGAGAAGATCATTGGTGCACCTCTGCCCTCTCTTCAGGACCTGTACACCTCAAGGGTCAGAAAGCAGGCAGAGAAAATCAGCACAGACCCCTCCCATCCTGGATACAACCTCTTCCAGCTTCTCCCCTCTGGGAGACGTTACAGAGCTCTGCTTGCTAGAACTACCAGACATAAGAACAGTTTCTTCACTCAGGCCATAACACTGATTAACAACTGATTGTTGCTGCTATATGGACACAAACTGCACAAAATCCAACACACCGCACTGATTACTGTTTCTGTATCTGCCACACACAAACAAACTATCTTGTCTTTCCGTCTCTGTGCCACGCTGGTTATAACTTATTGTCTGTAAATTGTCTAAATTCATTGTATGTGCTGCATACTTGGCGAATAAAGCTGATTCTGATAATCAAGGATACATACCAGATTTTCTGTTGTGGAAAATCTGGGATGTAATCTTGATTATGGTTTGTGTAGGATGAGATATTTGTCAGCATTATCGGACTTTTAGCGTTTTCTACACAGATGCTGTTGATTAGTAGAGAGCTATGGTTGGTCTGTAAGTGTCTTAGCAAAGTGCTTGTATTAGCATTGGTGTATAGCAATATTTTCTTACAGTTATTACAAACTGTGTCTTTTCTGTCACTCATCCCTGTTTGTTTTTTCATGATAATGTCTGTTTGAACACTGCAACTTTAGAGCTGTTTTGAATATTTATTACAAATACTTAGAAAGGAGCAGTGTCTTTAATGCCATCTGACTTCTTTCCATCGTCATCGTGGAACATGTGGGCAAGGTGGTTCCATGTTCCATGTTTTGTGTCATGGCCCCTGATAGTTGGAAGGGAGGAAATCTTAAATGGAACAAACAAATAAAGAACAATTAATTTATCCTGTTAATCTATTATAAAATAGAAGAAAATATGTAAATACATTTTAAGCCATACAGGGCATATGATATTCATAAAATGTCTCCCTCTAAAGACCTAAGGTAGATTTGATCCTACACCCTATGAGAAAAGCAAAGCATAATTTAAAGGTATGTATAAAGAATTTAAAACTATGTTGGTCACAGCGGTTTAGAACTTAAACAATTTCTACACAAACACCGGATGAATGCTAAATTCAATATTTTTAAACCATTAGCAAAGCTCAAAAAAGCATCACACTTAACTGGTAGAATTAAAATGGTCCCTGCACACAGAACAAAGTATCTAGAACTAAAAGTATTTAGAGTTTATACAGTAATGTCTATATAACTCCTGAATCAAATCTGTTGGGTGAGCGAGTCAGGTGACCGCGAGGAAGAGGTAGGATTGGTTAGGACAGGGTATACACAGGAAGTCCACTCACCTGCTCCTCGCTCAGACATCGTGTTCTTCTCATGTCCTCAGCTCTCGCTTGTATTACTCGCTTAGCTTTTTCTATTTTTAGATCGTCACCTTTCATCTGCTCCTCCGGTGCCGTGAGTAAAGAGTCTTTATTTCCATCGTTTCTCTTGTTGTTTGTTGGCCGGTTGTTTGTAACTCCCGGTGGGAGCCCGCTGCTAGCGCTGCGGGCGTTACAAAGGCAAACCGCGTGTGTCTTCTAGCCCGCTGTGGCTCACTCCGCAGCTGGGTCAATCCCGCACGCAAAACAAGGGCGTTCCGATCGCACACTTTGTCTGTGGGTCTACACGCCTGACAAAATCTAATTCACCTGGTGAATCAAAGTTCACTACTCAAAGCTACTTCTCAGAGTCACATTTAAATAAAATCTTAATGAGACACAAAAAGAGATAAAACAGTATGAGTATGAAAGTATGAAATTTTAGTATCAAGATTATAGTGACAAAAATTATCATGGTTATCGGTATTATCATGGTATAGTTAAGTTCTGATATCTGTACAGTACAAAATACAAAAGTACAAATACACATCTGTGGTTATTATTATGAATCTTGTTACCTAGTTACTATTTGTGTTATTTATACAATACTATAACTCTCTCACACACCTCTAACATGAACTAGCATTTGGAGTTTTAAGTACTGGCTGCAGCACATCTTTTTAGCAACAACAGTGTAAACAAGCACAATATGCCTATATGAGTTGAAAATTAGACCATTTGAATTAATATCTCCCTTTAAAAGTGACGCTGCCAGCTACAGTAAGCTAATAATTATTAATTAGTCTTACTAACGTAATGTGACAACTGTACTTTGTGTATTTTACATAAAAATATACCAACAGGAGATGTATACTACTATAATAAACTGTAAAGTGCCCTAAGATGACCTGTGTTGTGAATTGGCGCTATATAAATAAAGTTGAATTGAATTAATACTATAACAAAAAAACAACCAATCAATAGCACTAACAGGCACTACAAGTCGTGTAACTACCACAACCAGACTGCAGTAGCGTAGAGTCTCTTCAAAATCTGCAGGAATCACAAGGTGTAGCTACACTGTTTGACTTACCTGTAATTTCCTAGCTTAATACTGCAAAATCTACAGTAAAAAACTCTAAAGTATGTTTGCAGTTTAGTACTGCAATTTGCATGTCATTGTGGGAAAATTTCATGACATTACATTACTTTTACGGTAACTCACTGTACTCATGGAAACAGCTGTAAAATACAGCAAATGTAACAATTGGTGATGTTATTATGATTATACTGTTACACCATCTGGATTTCTGTTTTTTTATCTACTGTAGATCTAATAGTAATTAGTTAAATCCTCACTCTGAGTGTATTACCATAAAAAGCAATTCATTGGGAGAGTAGTATAATATATAAACTACAATGTGCAGTATAATTTTTAACTTAAAGAGTAAGTTGTAGCCACAGTAAAATGTAATTTCGTAAATTGAGCTATTATAATAATACATTTATTTATTTATCAAAACAATGAGAAAAGTAATCACAGTCCACTTTGTATAAAAGAACCATTCTCACCCCTACAAAAAAAAAGCATAATCAAGTATACTATAATAAATATACCTACTATAATTATAGTAAGTATAAATACACTTTTTTTAAACTAGAAAAGAAGCAAGTATACTTTTAGTTTACTTTTTATGTACTTTTATAGATATTTTAGACCAAATAACATTTAAGCATACTTTAAGTACAGTAAGAAGTATACAGAAAAGTATTAGTACATTTAGCCTATACTTGTAGTATAGTAGTATTTGTAGTATACTATGTATTATGTAGTTTATTTGAAGTATACTTGAAGTATACTAACAAGTACAAAAAAATACCCAGCATGCATTGCAGTGACTTCACTGTGAAAATAAACAACTATGAAGCAAGTAATTGATGTTTTAAATTAAGATTTTGTCACAAATTGTTGTTTAACGTGTTTTACCTTTTGAACAGAGTAAGTGGGGTAGATCATTAATTAAAAAATAAATAATTAAAACCTTAAGTGAGAAGGATGAGCAGTTAACAGAGGTTGACTCTCAAATCACTTCAAATCTTCAAAAAGCAGCTCTGATATTTGAACTGTGAACATGGTTCTTTGCTAAAGAAGTACTCTGTTAATTGTAACTCTCTGGAGATATTAAAAGATAGTGAAAGTAAAAAATAAGTTTGAATTACATTATAGATTAGATTAGAGTAAACTTTCTTTTCTTTTTTTTTTTCTTCTTTGGCCTGTCAGTGACACAGATGACATATGCATATCTCATGTATATGTAGCTGTGCTGTCATCATTCAC
>JAUYWH010000144.1:0-12984 GCA_034779795.1 Ctenopoma multispine
CTGTTGTGGTGGTTTCTGGTTCTGTTGTGGTGGTTTCTGGCTCTGTTGTGGTGGTTTCTGGCTCTGTTGTGGTGGTTCCTGGTTCTGTTGTGGTGGTTTCTGTTGTTGGTTCTACTGTAATCTGACGTTTATGCCTTGTGTGTGACAGGGGTTCCTTAGTTGTGTAGGATCCATCAGAATAGGCAAGTGTAATGTAACGGCGAGGAAAATCCTCCACCATCAGCTCAATGGGAAAGTAACTGTAGTAATAATAGTTATAATAGTCTGGCTGATATATTACGGAGCAGGAATTCTGAAAAGAAAAGATACTGTTGTTATGTAATAATTCATGAGCGGCTCACAGTTTCCAGATGTGTTCAGTGATTTGTATATATTTATACTTTGCAGAATCAGGTTATCTGTTTATCCCCGCTTCACCACTGAAAACTGATTTAGTTCATCACTAGAATCACATTCTAAAGTTTGCAGTGTGGAGACAGCGCCTGAATATTGCAGAGCACCGTAGTTTTATTGCAGTTAATTTTCTGTATTTGAGGAACTGACCATATCACTGGGGCTGCAGAACAATGAGAGGGAACTAAAACGGTATACCTGTTTATACCAATATATTTTACACGCGGTATAGGACTTTTAATTTGAGATCTTTATAACAGAGAGCAGAGTCTCTCATCAGACTTTCTCTGTCTCTCTCACACACCTCACCCACTGCGCATGCGGCCACAGCCAGTCTCTACTATCATTTAAATCAGCAGCGTAGAAACAGGCTCTGGTTGACATGAGGACAATGAGAACAACAACAAGAGAAGAAATGAGGGCGATGATGAGGTTGGTAAAAAAAACAGTGCTTCAGTAGTTTGAGGTGGTTCGGATTTCCAGCAGAAAAACGCACTTATTACAGTATGTGACACAGAGCTCACATCTAACTGTAACATCTCATCAAAACTTGAATCTCCGTTTACAAGAGAGTGAGTTAAACCTCAGTCTGTGTCAGACACACACCTGCACCGTTTACCTGTGTGTGTCTTAAAAAAGAGAAGTGACAACTAGATAACACTGTAAGTCGCTGACATTGGTGAAGACTCGGTCCCCACAGAGATACAAACACGACAAAGATGGTTCTAAAAAGCTGCTAACACACCTGACAGGTACCTGTCGTTCATTCTCATTCCTGTAATAAATGTGTAAACACTCTCTTACCTCATCTACAGAGAACTCGGGGGGAACACCACACATCCCACACTCGTATGTACTTGGATCTGTTGGTACTCTGCATCTGACCCGGTCACCATCAGGATCAAACACTGTCAGATTTATTGATCGTGGGCAGTTTCTAGGAATTCTGTAACACATGAATCATAATATATATAATATATATGAATAATATTTGTTAGAACACAGAACATTGAAAGTGTGGGTGTTTCTGGTATTAGTGAGGACCTTAACCATCCAACACCATCCCTCCCTTCCCACAAGAATCAGAGGTAAGTATACATATGATCTGGTCCTCAGACATCAGTGTGATACAAGAAATATGAAGATGGAATCATAGTTGTTACCTGATAACAGGGAGCATAGTAGTGACAGGAGGGTTGTTAGGTTGACCAGTATCAGAGCGGATTCCCATGTCCACATGTGCCATCATTTCCAAAGGAGCCTGGTAGCTTCTGATGTTATACATCCAGTATCCAAATCCATAATCAGAATTGTAGTAAGTGGGATACCTGTTGGAAGAAATATCTTTGTAATTAGGGTCATGTTTTAATATTGTCAACATTATCTACAGTGTCAAATACTCAATGTATTCATGGTTAACTTGATCATGAGCCATGGTCATTATGGAAAACATTTACTAAATTAAAAAAATGATAAAATATTTATATTTAGTAAATGGGTAGTGCCCTACATTTATCATCATTCAACAGATATTAGACAACTTTTCTTTCTTTATTTCTTTAATGTTCCACAGTATTTTACAATTATATTTATAATAGAGTGTCTCAACAGCAATGCAGTATACAGTGGGTTTTTCTTAAATTTAACTTTTTAAATCTAAAATTGTTCAAAACTTAAGTTTATTAACCTGCAAAATTAATCTGAAACAAAATCTGATACAGTAAACTTTGATGCAACGTCTTTACTTTGTGTTGCACCGGTGCTCTTTGCTCGTGTTTATATTCACACCCTTATTGTATGTGAATATCTTACCTAATCGCAAAGGGTCGGTTGCTGCTGACCTTTCTTACGGTTTTCATCTCGTTCTGGCACCAGTAGTCCCAGTTGTAGTTGTTGGAAATGAACGAGCTGGTACTTTGGGTCTGGGATCCACAGTCACCATAGTAACATGTGTAGCTGTTCTGGTAGCAGGAGGGTGAAGCTTGCCTGTCACGAAACTCCACCTGCAGTAAATTCAGTCTGATTATGGAGTGAACTGCATTGGTCATAAATTATTATTTCAGTTTATCATGACACTGATAATATCAACAGTAATTGCTGGATTCTCTCTGCCAAATTTCCCTTTTAAGAACAGAGAAATTCACCCTAATAAATATACAGTACATGCACGGTTACATTTAAATATGTACGAGTAAACATAAACGTTGTTAAAGTTACATCTTTTAAACTGTTCATTTAAACTAACCCACAATTTCTTGAATTTCCAATGCAACATAGATGTGGAGGCGAAGGTGTCAGTACGTTATCAAACAGGATGTGGATAAATCTAGCCTGTAATGACATTCCTATAGCACTTAAACATACCTCAAAAGTCCCATCTGACTGTTGTCCTTTTGGAGTGAAGGCCACTGAGCCTCCGTAGTAGCTGTAGTACCATGCAGACGTGGCCGAAACCATAAGCAGCAGATTCAGCAGTAGCTGTGTCACAGACGACATCATAATTAATTTTAGTCCAAATTAAACAGGGGCGGTTATATATATTTGGCCACAAGGAAACAAGACTTTTTTGTTATCATATGGCTCGTTTACTGAAACTATAAGGTATGAAGTAGAACTAGTTTTACTGGCCTGTACCTTCTAAAAGAACCTGATATCAGATTTCTTGTAAAACCTCAAAACTAGAACGTTATTTGGATGGTTCATACACATGCAACATAATCCATCTCAAAGAAAATAAAGATGTTTTGCGGTGGTAAATTAAATGGGTTTTTAACTTTAAATTATTATGTAGATCATCTAGATTCAGCAATATTAAGTAGGTTTTTTTACATTGCAGTTTCAATGTTCAACCCAGCACTCCACATTCCAATTACTTAATCACATTCCCGCACAAAAAGAAGAACAACAAAAACATCAGCCAGAGGTGTATAAAGTACACAAACTCAATACTCAAGTAAAAGTAGCAAAGTATTTGCCTAGACACTACCATTACAAGTAGAAGTACTCTTTAATTGTTCTACTCAAGTAAAGTACTAAAGTAACCAGGTACTAAATCTTGATTAAAAATGACCATTACAAATTTTAGTAATGCTTAAGTCACAAAAACTGAAAAATCTGAAATAGAGCAATTTCCTCCGGGATGAAGTTTTCTAATTTTGAAAATCAGTTAGTTTGGTGCAAAACATGAATGTCGTTAGGCCTATTTTAGCTGAAGCCTTCTAAAATGTTCCCAAGCCCCCATAATATTATAGTAATAATCATAATATTTTATATTTATATATAAATGCGCAGGTATGCAATTTACAAATAGAAGCAAGAATATGAATAGAAATAATAACAAGTCTTGTCTCATTATTTGATTGAAATGATTGTACTGGTGGTTTTAGCTGCTGTAGGTAGGAGGCCGACATCCTTGTTAATCAGACTGATGACATCATCAACTGCATGATAACACAGAGACAGGGGTGGATAAACAGTCTTTTTCATTTGTTCACTCCTGTGAGGCTGAGATTTGGTTACAATGCCATTAAAAATGATGGTGACAATAAAAATACAAATGACATTATTAAAGAGTGCATATGTATGGAAATCCTACTGTAAAAAAATTATCACATTATCAAATCTGGCCCTCGTTGAAAAAAGTTTGGACACTCCTGCCATAAGTGAAAGAAGAGGTGATGTTGGGTATTTTAACACTAAATTAAACCAATTTCAGCTGCAGCTGTCCATCTTTCTTCTTGTATGTTGGCAGAATATCAATGCTGCATCCATCAATCCATCCACCAGATGGAGTGCTGGGAGAGGTGCTAAAAGACAATGTGGCTAAGCCCGGCATTCACCACCATCTACAACATGTTACTGTCCACACTGTGTCAAAATTCCCGTCCTTAAACAGTCAAATGTAACTAGTCTAAATGATTAAAGACCTGTGGCACTCACTCCCATCCCGACCAACTGCCTGGAGAGGCTGGTTATCATGCATTTTAAGAAAGCATTACTACAAACACTAGACCCATACCAATTTGCATACAGGGAGAAAAGAAGTCAACAGAAGATGCCATTGCTATTGTGCTCCACGATGGGGCGACATGATAGCTCAGTGTGTAGAGCAGTCGTCTTCCAACCCAAGGGTGAACGGTTTGATTCTCAGTCCTCACAAAGTTATATGTCCTTGGACAAGACACAGAAACCCCATAGTAACGCAGACACAGATTTAGCAGCTGTCCAAACATAAATTTATCCAAGGGGATCAATAAAGTATTAAGTAGTGTTATTATTATTAGAACACACACACACACAATAAAAAACAAGCCTGATGTTTGTCTACTTTGGTTTAGCTTTTAATACAATCCTCCAGAACAAACTTCAATCCAAAGCAAATCATCAAATTTGCTGATGTCACCACGGTGCTGTGGCTCATCAGCAACAACAACGAATCAGCTTACAGAAGTGAAGTAGAACATCTGACATTATGGTGGGAAAACCACAACTTGGCCCTTAACATTAAAAAGACCATTGAAATGACTGTGGACTTACACTACATTGAAAGTGAGGTGGTAGAGAGAGGCTTTAAGTTCCTGACCGTGATGGAGAATCTGTCCTGGGCCCAACAATTTCTTTCCTATGTGAGAAAATACTTATTTTATGTTTTTTAGTTAACCTTACCCTGAATTGTACGTGACTAAACCTAACCCAGTTGTTCTTGGGCCAAAACTCAACCAATGTTTCCAAATCTGTAACAGAGCACTGACAGTATGATTCTTGTCATCAGGAACGACTAATGCACTTTAAGCAAGATAAGTTTGCCTCTCTCCTATTTCTAAAATACCATACTAGCAACACACAAAAGGAGCCAAAAGGCAAAGCTCTCAATTTAATGTTGATTCTACGATCTCACCCTCTATGCTCATGAGTTGTTGGTAGTGACTGAAAGAACAAGATTGCAAATACAAGCGGCCGAAATTAGTTTTCCTCCGCAGGGTGTCTGGGCTCTCCTTTAGAAATAGGGTGAGTCATCCGGGAGGGGCTCAGAGTAGAGTCGCTGCTCCTCCAAATCAAGAGGAGCAAGATAAGGTGGCTCGGGCAACCAAATAGAATGCGTCCTGGACGCCTCCCTGGCAAGGTGTTCTGCACAACCCACCATGAGGAGACCCCAGGAAAGACCCAGGACACACTGTAGAATTGGAATTGTCCCAGAGGAGCTGGAAGAAGTAACTGGAAGAGGGAAGGGCTATAAGACTGTTGTTCTGACAACTGTCGATTATGTAAGGATTTCAGTCAAAATCTGGACCCAGAAAATGTTTGGCACCACAGATAAGTTTAAGAGGTTTATTGTAAAGAATGTGATAAACCTGTAGGAGATATAGATTCCAGCTAACTGGAAAGGAAGAATGTTTAGTCAACCAATATACTGGATTCAAACAGGATCAGTACTTCTGCAGATACAATGAGGTCAAGGTGGAGCACACCAGAGGCAGCAAGGAATAGGACAGGTTAGCGGTGGGGGCACACGATACTTATTTTGGAGCTCTGGCAGTGACTGGTGCTAAAGTTGTAGAGGGGACTGGATCTGGAGCTGCAGTGGAGACGTGAACCAGAATGGAATCTGGAACCAAACCGTCAGAGGCAGGTATTTCGGGCAGCAGTTGCCACAATCACCACATTTTGCTTCGGGCCTTTCACTCCAACTAGGCAGGTTCATAGAAGGCTACTGAGTCATCAAGAGAGGGAGGCCTCTATCAGGGCTTTTAATTTACTCAGATGAGCCTAAGGTGACAGAAGCTTTGCTTCTGTGGTAGGCTGTTATGGTCTGTGTGGACTGGGTCTCGGGTTGGTGAGAGATATGCAGTGAGATCTTAGCCACAGCATGAACCTCAAGGGGAGTAAGGGTTATGATCTGAGTTTTGTTAGATTCATTCTAAATTTCACAAAAACTAGGCTTAACCGAAGGAGACTAAGAATAAGACGTCCAGGATATCCATCCATCCATCCATTATCTACCGCTTACCCGAGATCGGGATATAGTGGTCTTAATCTTGGCCAGTGGTGAGGCCTTCAGGGCTCCAAACCCAGGGACTTTCAGCCATACAGCTCTTTTTGTTAGAAACTTCTGTCTAATAAATTGTATTGGGGTGCTTGATAAACTCTAACAGATTACTTCCCATATTTAGCAAAACTCGGGCTAACTGAAATCACAGCAACAAGAGTGCTAGGTCTTCATCTGGTCAGGTCCTACTGTCAAGATTTTCCCAAAATGGTGGTCCCAAAATGCACTCAAGTACATGGGTGGTTTGGATAAAAAAGGATGTAATAAAACAAAAGACAGACATAAAACAGAAACAACAAAAAATCACTCCAGGTGGAGGCTCATGGTATAAAGACAAGAAATAACTGAACCACGGAACAGTCTGAATCCCAGGACCAACAGAAGAACCTGGTTATTCCATACATGGTTGGGGTGTTCGAAAGACTGAAAAGGAAAACACCACATACATGTCCACTTTAAACCCACCGAGACAGAAACTTGTCCGTCCCAAAGACAGGATACCTAAACAGAAGAAGAGCAATTTAGTGTATGCTGTTCAGTGCAGTGAAGAGTGCTCCGAGCTGTACACTGGAGAAACCAAACAGGAGGATGGCCCAGCACAGAAGGAGCAACACCTCAGGGCCAGGATCAGCTGTGTACCTTCATCTGAAAGACAAAGGACACTCATTTGTGGACCAAAATGTACAAATATTAGATAGACAGGTGGTTTGAAAGAGGGGTGACGGACGCTTTTAATGTGCAAATAAACAACCCTTTCCTCAACAGAAGTGGAGGCCTTAGACCCAACCTCTCTTCAACCTGTAACGAGCGGAGGCGAGGGAATCGGCGAAAGCGGCTGAAAGCAGCAGCGTTTCCAAACAATACCGTTTCAATCAATACATCAAACACAGCCACAACTGCCAACAGTCTTCATGCTGAACTAAGCTACCTGTTAATATTATTTACTCCAGAACACTTCTGACAGCATCTGACAGCTGTAGTTAATAGCAATACTTTTATGCTACAGGTTAAGAACTCACCAATGTTTTAAGTTAAATTTGGTATAAAGAAATTAATGAATATAATAATATTTATAATTGAATAATATCAGTTATGATGAAAAATATCAAATTTAACTTTTGGTCATTTAGCTGAATGGGATGGGATGAGTTGCAGGTCAGTGACTTTCAAGCACTTATTTTATCCTTGAGCCCAAGCAGATATATTCATTTCAGATGTGGCCCATAAGTGGTGCAGCACAAACGACTATAGAGTAGTGATGTAGCCCTGCTTGTATAAAAGGGGACAGCAGATGGTGCTCTGAGCTTGTTTTAGTCACTACAAAGTAATCTTGCTGCAGCCCAGATGACTGAGCAATAGCAGAGGGATACATCTACTGAACAGATGATGAAATGAACATTTCTGCTGACTGTGCTATTGTACAGGGCACGCCGCACATTAAACATGTTTAACTAGTCTGGGTGGGAAGGTCCCCACTTCTCACCTGACAACAGTGAAATGATGACCTTTTCAGTAATTCCCGTTTCAATCATGGTGCTGTGATCATAATAGGTTACCTAGAACACTGAACAAAGAAATTATACACATAACCATGACTGTGTTGCTATACCAATACCAATATACAATAACAATACCTGAACTGATTTTTTACATGCTATGAAATATTAAGACACCTGCTGCTACTCTGGGGGCACAGTTGTGCCACATCGGTGTTAAACCTGTTGTGTCTCCTGTTGTGTTGTGTCAAAACTGCAGATAGAGCACATGTCACACTGTGGTACACATATTGTAATAGATGAAATATGTGAGAGTTGGCTACAGTAGAATCAGAGTTTCTAGTCACATTAATCCCAGCTGTGTTGTGAAAACTGTAAATTTCACGCAGTGAAATTAGCAAATTGCTCCCAGAGATTCCCACTCAGAAATCTGTCTTAAATATTATATATATATAAATCCAATAGAAATATATATCCATAGAAATGTGATGTAATAGCTATCACATCCCTTGGTTCCTCAATCAGACCCTGTCTCTATAAAAATGGTGTTAATCCATCATCAGTCAACATTTTGAGTTAAAAAGCTCAAAGTTCAAGTTCACATCGTTACTTCTTATTTGAAAAGCTGCTTATCTGGTGAAATCTTCCTTTAACCAGATTCAGACATGAGAACTAAAGTAGTGCTGTGTTTTGTGTTGGACACCTTTCATGCCACAAGAGTGCAGGATGCACCAACAAATCAATCAAATACCCTCCTAAACCCAAACGATAACCTCCTAACATATGAAAAGTATTAAGCCTTGACTTACCCTGATAATTGTTGTTGTTGTAATTGTGTTTGCCTTTTCACAGAAAATCAAACAGGATAATTCACGGTCTTTAAAAATTCACCAAAACTTAATTGAAATATTCTCACATGACGAGCCCAGTGTTCCGTACGTCCTAAATATCTTTCATGCCCTTAACTTGTAAACTCTTCAAAATAAAAATATATTTATTAATAACACTGCGTCTACATTAGAAATTGTACAATACGTGCATACATTCCCCAATCCTATTATAAATCCTGTTTAAATCGATATTTTACAATTTAGCCTCATATAAAGAATCAAAAAGGACCAACTAACTGAATCAATACGCAGGGTGGCAGACTATGTCAGGGTGTGTCAGGGGTTCTACCAGGTAATCAGTACAACCTAATCACACTCACACATCAAACAGACAAACCACTTCGCTGCATCACTGAAAATCATGGAGGGACCTCCCCCAGGGTGAGTAACCTCCTCACTGCACCTGCACTCAGCTCCACTAGATAAGGAAAAAATGAAAAACCACTTCATACAAATATTATAAATGTTAATGTGAAAGTGATTATAATCAACAAATGTCAAAACAAAATTTCAACAAGACAAAACTAATAACTGCAGCAGATAAAGACCAACAAAAACAACACAAGCTTTTCCAACTCAACATTTGCCCAGAACCTACTACACACCACTGGAGAATAAACGAATTACACCTGGTTCCTCTAAGAAATATCCGGCCGTCCTTTTTTTCTGCCTTTTTACTTACATATGAAATCAAGGTAAACATAGACAGATAAAAGAAAAAGTATGTAGGCTGTAATGCACACTTTTAATGAGAGTGGACATTTAAATAACTAGATGTTTTATTAGGGGTAAAATAGTGATATTCAACTTCATATTAACTGACTAGAAAGTTTCTAAAACACATACAGGATATATTTTAATTGATTACACACAGATCGTCTAAGTCAAAGTAGCTTCTCTCTCATTAGTCTGAGTCACAGGTTGGTAGGAGTTGGTATTTAACTTTGGACCTCTTTGTTCAGTAGACCACCACTCCACAAACCACAAAGGGTGTGGAAACACACATGTGCTTAGTTGAAAACACAGCAATCAGGTAAAAGGCGGCAGGTGAGTTCACCTGCCTTGGATGGAGCTGGAAGAAGAAAAAGAGTGAGAATGAGAGGAGGAGCTCAAAGAGGATAAGAAGGAGGTAGAGGAAGAGACCAAGTAGACCAAGTAGACAAAGAGGGACCTGAAGAAGAGATAGCACCTGAAATAAGAAGAAGAGAACAAACTTTAATTCAAGAAATCCGTGCAACACTTATTGACCACGTTATCAACCGTGGACTCACACTGAGGGAAGCTGGACTAAGAGTTCAGCCAAATCTCAGCAGAAATACCCTAGCAACAGTAATTAGAACATTTCATCAAGAAAACAGGGAAACTAACCACACAGTAAAATGAAACTACAGCTTTCTGTACTTGTACCTTCTGCCATCCCTTTTGTTATCCTTTCCTGTGACATTTGACAGTAGGCTGCATGTCTCTTTGTCTACATAGGATTGAGGGTCAAGGACACCGAGGGGGAAGGGGCCCCCTATTGTAAACATGGTTCAAACTGAGAGAAATGTCATCAATAAGCACAATATTTTCAATAACATCCATCGAGTCTCTCTGGGAAGGTAGAATCCTAAAAACAAAAATCGGGTACACAAAGCAACTGTGTCGAACAACAGAAATTCAGAGAGAGTGAAACATCTGCGTAATGAATATGTGGAGGTAAGTGTTGTTCACCTTAATGTGGCGTGGCGTTGTGCGCTGTACACATAACCTTTTTACATGTACAGTTACTTTCCCATAGAACTAAGCTAAATTGAACAGCGTCCTATTGTTGCTGGTCCACTTAGTTTAATGTATTAACGTATCTAAGGTATTAGATCGGCGTTGTAGGGTCCCAGATTCACATGGCGGTGAAGGTAATAAGGGTGATGGGAAGGGTGATGTTACCCCCTCGCTGCTCTGGCACATTGGTAATTGCTCTGTGTCCAATTACATTTCTCACTCTTCTCACTCTGGAGAGAAGCAGAACTACACAAACAGCTCAGTGTCACTGACAGAAAACAAGTCTGAAGAAAGGTTAAATATCAGATATCAGCCTTTAAATTCTAGATAATGTTTGATATATCTGGTTCCATGTTTTAAATAATATTTGATTATTATTTTAAATCAGTTTTATGACGCTCATCATGCAGTATGATTATATCATGTTTTGTCTGTAAACCCTCCCCCCTATATTTCATTATAATTACTGATGTTATCTGACTAGCTGGTTTGATGAGAACCTCTTTCTGGCACAAGGCCTCAGTGATCGTGTTGTTTCTTACTTACTGCGTGCACGTAGCCTCTGCTTTGACTCAATCTTCACCTGACCTTTGCTGGGATGCATAGTCCATAAGCAGGTGTTAGCTGAAGAGCCATATTGGGGCAGTCGGGTCAGTTAGAGATAGAACAAAATTACTTTTAACTTTCACCAGGTGGTGTTAGTGTTGTGGTTTTGTTGCTGATCACTGTAGATCTAAGGCGTTTAATGCCAAAGTCAATAAAAGGTCTGCAGAATATCTTACTTACTATCTTACTCATGAGTCAAAGCTTAAATTCTATCCAATAAAAGTTAGACCTACTGTGTAAATGTGAAACCAATAAAAATCTAAATGTATAATCTTATTATTGGTCCTCTTGTTTATAAGCTTTTACATTTAAATGATCGATTCTAATCACTAAAATACTTTTCGTCTACGTTCGTATACGTTTCTTGTAAGTGTATCAACCACATCAGTCCAGTGGTATTTGTTGTCACGTTTATTCGCCGCCCTTTTCCCAGCAGTGCAAGTCTGGCTACATTGTTCTTTACAAAACAATGCTATTGTGTAGCTGAGGTGCAGGTGTTCTGTTTTTTTTCTCTTGGCAACGGCACATAACATGCAGGCGGCATTATAGGTATATACTGATGAAAGGTGTTCTGCAGAAGTCCCTGCTCCTGGCTGGCAGGAGATGCAAGGTCTCATTTACAGCTCACTCACTTTCATTTCACTAATCTGATTTTATTTTGCTGAGCTGCAGTGACTGAGTGCATGAAAAATCTTTTATACTTACATACATATTACATTAAATTAACTTTAACTTTATATTTGTAAAGTAGTCAGTCCTGTTTGACACAGTTAGTGTCCTAAAGTAGTTAAACTTTGTTAAATCAGCACCTGAGTTTTGAGTGTGGTAGTAAATATAATGTTAGTGCTGCAGCATGAATGGATTTGCATTCTTGTGATTTCTTCAACTTCTAAATATAACGTCTCAGGTAACAAGACTGTGTGTAATCCTCTGTCAGTCAGTGAAAGGCTTTTCTTAATCAACAATTAAATAAATGCACAGCTGGCACTGAGTTCATCAGGCTTATCAGCACTCAAATGTTCTTCTGCATGCAAGGAAAAACAAAACTGAACAGGTGTGATTACCTGGGCACGTAAGTCATGTAAGACCAGTTTATAGTGAAAGGGAAACTAAAAGAGATTTAAAATTTTTCTATAATCATTCCATCAGTCATTTCTAATTATCAGTATTTTCTTACTTTTACAGATGTGGCTGATGATTCAAAATGAATAAGGCAGATAAATAACAACAAGAAGATGAGATTTGCTATTTGTAATAAAAATCAACAACTCAGCTTTCAGTTGGTTTTATAAAGTAGATAATAAAAAAAAATCTTCTACATGCATCTACAGCATGTTGCTTTCATTTTGGCTGAAAACTGTTTTACAGATCTGTATCTTTTATGAGCGATATGGTACATGTGATGTCTGATTCTGATTATACCAGTATGGGTGAAGATGTACTTATTTCCACAGTAAATGGCATTTCAGAGAGTTGTCAAAGCTCACGTTTGAAGCGAAGGTGGTGTTAACTCAGGTTTGTATTTTACTAAATACAGATTTGAAATGCTGGAAAAATTTCTATTTTATTTTACTTTCTTTACAGCTTTACTTTGTATTTAGTACATAGTTAGTTTGCAGCAAATATAAATTATTATAAAAATATTATCAGCTACTGTAATAATCACTGTGTATGATTATGGTTTAACCACTGAACATACAGTGTTCCCTCTTCACGGGGTCTCCGATCCCAGTCAAGTGTATTTTCCTTTGTTGTTCCTGGCTGGTGGAATGACTTACCCTCTTCCATTCGA
>JAUYWH010000145.1:0-12954 GCA_034779795.1 Ctenopoma multispine
AGCAGTCATGCATGTTCCAAATAAAGATGCTGCAGTGAGCAGTGCTCCCATAACTTCTTCATGTGATAGAAACTCTGCCTCCTTCTTTACACAGGCATCTCTTCTGTCATTTGACCAAAATTCAGGCTGACATCTCACACAGGTGATAGAATCTGATAAGTAACAATAAAACAGATGTTGAACTTGCTGAATAATTAGTTTATTGCATCACACTATACAGTATATGTAAAAGTTCATCATTTGACATGGCATGATCAATACAGATTACGAAATTTTAACTCTTTTAATATATATACTTTTATATATTTTTTGGACAACTTATGACTTGACTTAAGTTTATTTTTCATCATACACCTCTACACCCCACCAAGGTGTTACAATAGGAATGATTTCTTGAGGGTTTAGTATAAGATGTCATTTGTTGTAATTAATTAGTTTTATACGTTTATTGTTTTGGCTTTTTTGCTTAGGTTTTGAGTTACTTTCCTCTAAACTTCAACAAAAAAAACTAATCTAAATATTTTCTTAAGATTAGTAAAACTGAAGTTACTAGATTAGTAACTAGTCCCTTAATGTGCAAAACGTGTTAAATATTAATAGACCTGTAATGTTGCTTATTTCTCCCTCTGCACATTTTATACAGTCGTAGCAGCAGACAGGCTTTCCTTTCTGGAGAACCTTGTGAGTTCCTGGGGAACATTTCCCACTGCACACTGACACAGGTACCTGCATGAACAACATCACTATGAGATAAATACATCAGCAGTCACTCTTATATATATATATAATTAATTTTTGTAATTAAACTGTTATTATTAATTACAGTGATTAACTCACATGTTACCTGTTTTGAGTTCTGTGCCCAAAATAAAGACTTATTTTGCAGACTCAGCTGTTTGTCTGCAGGTAAAGATGCATCATAGAGACCAACTGGGACAAAGTCCACAATACCATTTTCTGTTCGCTGCCAGTGTATAATTTCATACTTTGCTGGTGGGTCTCCATTCTGATTAAAGTAAACTTCATCACCTTCCTTTGTTTTGAAATCAATTCTTCTTATGTGCTGTAAAATCTAAAACAAAGTGACATGATAGACTGCAACAATTTATTTAAAATTGAACCCTTGCCACATAATCTAAAAAATAGAATTTAAATATTCACTCACCGTAAATGGATTCAGCTGAACTGTGTAGTTACATGTTTTATTACAGTTAAGAATACTATGAAGTGCATGAGCCACAGCATACACTCCTTTATAGATATTATTAAAAACAGCCATGAGTGACATATCAACAAAGCTGTGTTGCAGTCCATTGAGATCCTCATGCCCAGTACATTCTCTCTGATTTTCTTCTGATGCCATTGACTGCTTGAACTTACAGTTAAACAATGCCTCCCAAAACTCTGTTAAAATGTAATTACTTGACAGATTGACTGGCTTCACATTTAACATAAAATCTCTAATGCCACTGACATGTGCTCTGGGGATGGACAGACCTATGGCACCATCCAGAATGTGGTGCTTATCCATTTCTGCCGTTTGTGAATCAAAGATCCAGTCCTCACTGCCTACCCACTGGTACCCAGTCACATTGTGGAGAGACAACTTACTCATTAGCACATCCATGTCCAAATGGGACAGGAATGCAACAATCACCTTTGAGGTTGATAATTTGATCATGTCAATTATCTTTTGTATTTTGCTTGGTGGATCTGTTCTGACGAAAGATACAGAATACTCCAGACAGATGCCCAGCTGCTGTGCAGTTTCTGTGAATGTAGCCATACCATTATTGCCATAATCATCATTGGTTCTTATAGCTCCAACCCAAGTCCAACCAAAGTGTTTGACCAACTGGGCCAGAGCTCTGCTCTGATAGTAATCACTGGGTATTGTTCTGAGGAAGGATGGATACTTTGTTTTGTCACTAAGACAAGCACACGTAGCATAGTGGCTGATCTAAAACATAAATGTAAATGACCTTATAATTTAAAAACAAATTACTCACAAACACACATTTGCTTTTAACAGCTAGAGAATAATAAATTCACAAATATCATACTAAAAGTAGTAATCTTACCCACCAGCGGGATATGAAAGGGTCCAATGACAGTAGCTGTGGCCACACTAGGAGATGAAGAGGTCTCTCCCATAATTGCCTGCACTTGTGCAGGTCTGATACATGGTGTCCCAGTTGATGCAGACACAGGTTCATTACCATTAGCCAAGGCCAGTGCAACCCTCACACTTCTGGCAGTGGAGCCACAAGTATCATACATTTTATATCCCAGAGAAACACCAGGTAGCAGGTCTGTGCTGTTATTAATCTCCTCAATGGCAAAAATCAATGCCTGGGCAATCTGGAAATCTCTGAAATTCAAACTTGATTTACACAGTTTTAAATATTTGTACTACTTGAAACACAGTACTAAAAACACAGACACTAAAGTTATTTTGTCAGAAATAAATACTCAAATTTAAATATTCAGTTTGGTCAACATTTGTACCTGTTCTGTATCTGTACCTGGTGCATTCCAGTGGCAGTGGTTTGTGTGTGTAGGTATCCTGTCTGTCCTTCCAGCTGCTATGGAAAGAGAAAATTGCCCCCAATGTAACGTCACCATCTTTAGATAGCTGGGGGTTTTCAGGATCACCTCTCTGCCTACACACGAGCACCTCTTCCTGAGAGAAAGATGCCATCAACAACAGCTGTAAAAGTGCAAATGCCTGCCCTGACAACTTCTGTATGTTCGTCATACTGTATGAAAGAAATAAACTAGTGAGTCTTAATGTCGATCAAACATTTTGTGTTGGTATTTATACATTTGGGATCATTGTTGTAAAAAAAAAAAAAAAAAAAGCTAAATGACAGAACACCAATCTATCTCCTTCATGTAGATCATGCGCAGTGGGGAGACTGCGCAGAAAATGTTGACAAATGTCGAAATTCGTATTTACAATAATTCGTATAATAATACTAATAATACTAATAATAATAATATTTATTCAACCATTCTTTTCATAATCACTGTCAAGGTTTCACTCTTTACTCTCTATATGCCTTACTCTTTTGTACACCCATTAGGCCATACAAAGATCGAATGAGGTGCAAACCTAACCCAATATTCCTATAGACACCACCCCCATACAACACCTCCAAGGGACATGGTCAGTCAACATGTTAACTCTTGCCAATGATCACAAGTCAGTGTATAGTAATGAACAGAAGTTGCCAAAATGAAGTTTGTTTGCAGGGTGGCAAATGATGCAAACGTTTTTACTAGTTTTTGAACATACAATCAGGTGCTTTCACTGTATACCGATGCCCCAACTTTATACGTTAATATGTCATCTTGGGGCTTGTAGACACATCTCCCTCTACCTATGGCCAGGTGCTGGGCAATGATGGCTTCAGAAGCTAGAATCATACTCCCTTGCTGCACTAGCATGATGAGTAAAGCCACAGCATGAATGTAGCACAAGATACTGTATATAGTGTGGTTGGCTTCACTGAAGACCAAAAGTTACTACACCTACTGCAGACCTGGTTAAGTAAAGACTTGAAGTTCCCAACAACATGAGAAAATACATATTTGTGTTTACAAACCACTTTGCCACTGGCTGCTTCGTTAACCTGTGACAGTATAACAAAGGACTGGGCTCAAATCTTTTCCTGTAAGAGAGCTCGCCACTAACTCTTCGTCTGAAAGATGGTGACCAAGTAATTTTATAGCTGTGTAAAATAAGTGTGAATGTGAATGTAACTAGATGCTAGCCTATAACATAACTTAGCACACTCATGGGGAAAGTTGTATCTGTTTTTCTACTTCACCTAGGCCTATGAAGCCATGTACAAGGTAATTTTTCTCAAAACCTTAAATAAAAACACATTTGATATTATTATTATTAGTATCTTTAGTCATAAATGTAAAATTATACTTTATTCTTATGAAGATAAACAGATTGTGAGTCTGTGAATCCTGATTTTAGTCTCTGAATACATTTTATAAATTACATCAAATGTTTTGGAAGCAGATGCTCGTGGGGATTGAAGTGCGCCTTCACTCTGAGATTTTTATGAAAGTACGAAAAATATTAATATTCCAATAAATTATCAGGTTGAATGTAGACAGATGTCATCTAATAGTTATACAGAAAAATAGTATATAACTATAGAAATAGTTATACATAAAGCTTGGCAATAGTCATTTCAGCCATTTTAAAGTAAGATATACAACATAGAACTATTGAAAGTACACACAAATAAGCAAATTAGCTAACCTGTAAGCCACTTACAGCCTTTTAATAAACTTTCACCAATTAGCCAGATGTAAATTAGATCACATCACATTAAAACATGTTTCCTTTACAATGACACAATGCACATGCATGTCTACCTTATAGATTTGGTATTACAAACAAAAGGCAAATAAGAAAATATACATAATTTAGCAGAAATATTCTCATCCCTAAAGGAAAAAACATATCTATTTATTTGTAATTAAATACATAATATTGGTTGATATACACAACATAGTATTGCAATAGTGATAGATAGATAGTCACATATGCCGCCACAAATAAATTATTTGGAAAAATACAGTACAGTTTGTACAGTATTTATAATTAAATAAAAACAATATGGGTGTCTTTTTTTACTGTGTAAAAAGTAAGATGAAACTTCTGTGCCTTTGAAAAACATTTTTTGTTAATATTTCAGGCTGACTTTGGTTCCCCTTTCCCTATAATATTCTTTTTTGTATTATTCTCTGGTCTCAGTAAGATAATATAACATTTTGGAACAAAAATACAAATTAACAGACCAAAACTGGAGGCCAGAATAGCAAATATCTCTACAGCAACACTGAACTTCCCAGGAGAGCTGACATAAGCTGGAATAAAAGTCATCCAGACTGCACAGAATATCAACATGCTGAAGGTGATAAATTTGGCCTCATTAAAGTTATCAGTCATAGCAGCAGACAGGCTTTCCTTTCTGGAGAACCTTGTGAGTTCCTGGGGCACATTTCTCACTACACACTGACACAGGAACCTGTAGGAACAAAATGACTATAAGAAAAATGCTTCAGCACTCAGTTTAACAGTTGTCATTGCAAACCCTTATATTTTGATGCACTTTTATACTAATAACATTGTAATTAATAATTGCAGTGATAAAATGATAACTTACCTGTATTGAGTTCTGTGCCCAAATTAAAGACTTATTTTGTAGACTCAGCTGTTTCTCTGCAGGTAAAGATGCATCATAAAGACCAACTGTGACAAAGTTCATGATACCATTTTTTCCTCGCTGCCAGTTTATAATTTCATATTTTGCTGGTGGGTCTCCATTCTCATTAAAGTAAACTTCATCTCCTTCCTTTGTTTTGAAATTTATATTTTTTATGTGCTGTAAAATCTAAAACAATATGAATTATTTTAGTTGCATATATCTTTTGGCTTAACAGCATGATGGACATACTGTTTTGTTAATTAATGTAAACACTAGAATTTAAGTATTTAACATTCACTCACCGTGAATGGATCTAGATGAACTTTATAGTTGCATGTTTTATTACAACCAAGAATACTATGAAGTGCATGGGACACAGCATACACTCCTTTATAGACATTGTTAAATATGGGCATAAGTGACATATCAATGAAATTGTGTTGCAGTCCAATCAGATCTTCATGTCCAGTACATTCTGTCTGATTTTCTGATAATGGCATTGACTGCCTGAACTTACAGTTAAATAATGCCTCCCAGAATTCTGCTAACATATCTTTTCTCGATGAATTGACTGGTTTCACATTTAATAAGAACTCTCTAACACCGCTGACATGTGCTTTGGGGATGAACAGCCCTATGGCACCATCCAAAATGTGATGCTTATCCATTTCTGCAGTTTGCAAATCAAAGATCCAGCCCTCACTGCCTACCCACTGGTAACCAGTCAGATTGTGCTGAGACAACATATACATTAGCACATCCAAGTCCAAGTAGGAGAGGAAAGCTACAATCACCTTTGAAGTGGAAAGCTTGATAGTTTCAATTATCTTTTGTATTTTGTTTGGTGGATCTGTTCTGAAGAAAGATACAGAATACTCCAGACAGATGCCCAGCTGCTGTGCAGTTTCTGTAAAGGTAGCTATGCCATTATTGCCATAATCATCATTGGTTCGAACAGCTCCAACCCAAGTCCAACCAAAGTGTTTGACTAATTGGGCCAGAGCTCTGCTCTGATAGTAGTCACTGGGTATTGTTCTGAGAAAGGATGAATACTTGGTTTTGTCACTAAGACAAGCACAGGTAGCAAAGGGGCTGATCTAAAAGATAAAGTAGCTTCTATGATGAAAATGTAAAATTTAAAACATTTATAAAGTCACACTTAACAGCTTGCAAAATAATTTACTAATCTTACCCACCAGTGGGATATGAAAGGGTCCAATGACAGTCGCTACAGCCATGCAAGGAGATGAAGAGGTCTCTCCCATTATTGCCTGCACTTGTGCAGGTCTGTTACATGGAGTCTCGAAGGGTGCAGACACAACTTCATTACCATTAGCCAAGGCCATTGCAACTTTAACACTTCTGGCATTGGAGCCACATGTATCATAAATCCTATACCCCAAAGAGATTCCAGGTAGCAGGTTTGTGCTATTATTAATCTCCTCAATGGCAAAAAGCATGGCCTGTGCAATTTGGAAGTTTCTGAAATTCAAACTTGATGCACACAGTTTTAAATGTCTATGTCTGTACTAGCAGAAGAAGATGAAATACAAACTACGTTATATAGATAATAGTCAATTGTTTTATGGTTTCAACACTCGTATATTTATGTTGTAAAAATGACATAAATACATTTAAAAATTGTAAGTTTTCTATTATACAATTTACCCAATGCATTCAAGTGGCTGTGGCTTGTTTTTGTAGGTATCTTGTCTGTCTTTCCAGCTACTGTGTAAAGAAAAGATTCCTCCGAGTATAATGTCACCATGTTTAGATAGCTGGGGGTTCTCAGGATCACCTCTCTGCCGGCACATCAGATCCTCTGCCTGAGAGTAAGACACTGCCAACAGCAGGTGCAGAAGTGCCCTGCCCCACTCAGGCCTTTTCTGTGTAGACAACATGCTGTTTAAGAGACATATACCACCAGTTGGAAAAACACATACCTAAATGTAGACAAAAAACTTGTGTTGATATTTATATACTGGATCACTTGAAAAAAAAATAACAGTGATGTGTCTTGTCGTCTGTGAGGTCAGAGAAACGCACACTCAGACCGGTCAACAGTGAGTGTAAAAGGGGGTGGGGGGTGGGGTGCAATATGATAAACCTATATAACTAGGATGGGGGACACAACTGGGAGACAATAACGATACAGTACACAGTATTGTATACTGTGTACAATACTCATATACATATCTGGTACGTATACACTTTTATATACAAATGTATATAGAAGTGCACAATGTATATGTGTACAAGTACACATATATAATCATAGCTGCAACTAAAGATATAATTACAACCACACTACAATGTTGTGCACAGTAGACTAAAGACAACAAAAGACAGTATCATTTTTATGAGTTCAGATGTAACAATAATCTATTCTAATAAAATTAGATATGCCAAGAAGGCCTGGATGTCCCGCATTTTTTAAAAACTTTTTATTACTATTTAAAAACAGCTTATTGTATATTCAAAATACATAATAATGATTATAGTTATCCTCCTCCTGCTGTAAAGGGGAGGAGGACAACTATTATGATCATAGGCAGAAAGGATCTCCTGCGGTGCTCTATGGAGGACTTAACACTGATCAGTCTCTGAACATGCTCCTCTGTCCAGTCAGGACATTCTGTAGTGGGTGGGAGGAGTGACAGCATCCTCCTTTCAGCCACAACATGCAGAGGGTCCAGTTCCTCCAGAAATAGCTAACAGTTACTCAAGATGACTTTTGCTCCATCCTAAGCATTTTCCTGATTCTCCCTGCTCAGCACATTCCCAAATTATCTAAATCTCCCTTTACTTTGCCACTGAACCTTCCTACCTGTGCTGACCATCTAATATGCTCATTTTTAATCTTTCTTGTCACTCCCAACAAAAACGTCAGCATCTTCATTCTTCTCCACCCTGCCTGTACCTGTTTAACTTCTCTACTACACTCCCTATTACTTTGAACAGTTGACCCTATTTCAACTCATCTACCTTTGCTACCTCTACTTCTTGTAACTGTACCACATGCATATGCACTCCACCTAGTTCATCCTGCCTTTCAATTAGTGGCGGGCGGATCAATCCAAAATATTGATAGTATCGATACCAAGTTGGTTTCGTTATTGGACGATTGTATCAATACTTTCTCTCTTCTACTTCAGTGCGACCGTTCCATCAGAAAGTAAACTTGCTGGAACAAATACTGCTTCTCAGCAGGGATGAGCAGACACATGCAGTCTGTAGTGAATGATGGCAAAGAGAAAGAGGAGTGTTGTGTCATCTACACTATTTTATGGTGTACTGCATAGATAGATACTGTGGCAGCACTAGTGATTTATTTAAACAGATGAAAAAACAACTTCTTCTTCATCTTTCAGCTGCTTCCTTTGGGGGTCGCCACAGTGAATCATCTGCCTCCATATTACTCCATCCCTAGCATCCTGCTCTGTTACACCAACTGTCTGCATGTCCTCCTTCACTACATCAATAAACCTCCTCTGAGGTCTTCCTCTTTTCCTCCTGCTTGGAAGCTCCATACTCAGTATCCTTTGTCCAATCTATTCACTATCCCCCCTCTGTACATGCCCAAACCATTCCTAATTCTGTCCTTCCTGGTCACTCCTAGTGAAAATTTTAACATCTTCAGCTCTGCCACCTCTAACTTGGCCTCCTGTCTCTTTGTTTGTGCCACTGTCTCTAAACCAGGTCTCACTATCACTTCGTAAATTTTCCCTCTCACTCTTTCCGCTATCCTTCTGTTACACATCACCCCTGCAGCCCCGTCTCCTAAAAATTACGTTGGTATACAACTAAATAGCATTTTGGATGATGTTTTTGTAGAGAAGGTAATTGGGAGCCGATTACGTTTTCTGTTAACATAATGATCATATGTTTACAGTTAATGTATTTTTGTCTGCCAAAGGATTTGAACATTACATTTCAACATCCAGGCGTGACTGTAGTGATGTTAAAGTGTTTTACGGTCGGGATCAGGTATCAAAGCAGTGGGTTAGTGTCAGTGAGAGAGTGATGGCTGGTTATTCGATAAAATTGTAATTTCATACAGTCGCTTCACAAATACAATGTCTTCATTAAAAATGACACCAAAAAACGATCTTTTTTTCTAACTCTAACCTCAGTACTTTTCTTGCCTAAACCCAACCTTACAGAGGACTTTGGTGTCGAACTCGGCTCTCTGGCATGTCAACCCTGCTCAATATTTTACGGGGGCTTCAGCCCCCCCCAAAATGATCCTAAAAGTATAGTAATTATTATGTACTTGGTATCGGATTGATATCATATCTTGCAGTAACGCACACCACTACTTTTAATCCCCTTCTCTACAGTGCATACCTCAATTTCTCCATCGCAAAAGACGAGACTTAGAACTGATTCTTGATGCAAACCCTTCACCTTGAACCAGTTATGTACATTAGAACAATACATTTCTCCACTTAGGCATTCTCTCACTTTCCAACATTTTGTAGATCAACCTGGTTAACTCCACTGCCTTTTCTCCTGAACATTTCCATGCCTCTAAGGTTATGTTATCTGGGCCAATTGCCTTTCTGTTCTTCATCTTCAAGTTGTCTGCACAGCTTCCCTACTGATCCCCCTCACTTCCTGATCCTCTGCTTTATCTACCTAGTCTACCATTTTTCAAGTACTTACTCCACCTTCTCAACACATTTTCCTCATTTTTGAACACCTTTCCTTATGCATCCTTTATCACACTAACTAACAGGAGGTCCTTCCCAGCTCAGACCTTCTGTCAGGCATACATACATACACGACCCTTTCTCCTTCATTAGTGTTCACCTTTTTGTATAATTCTTATATGCCTTTTTCTTAGCCTTTGGCACCTCTTTACCTTGCTCCACATCTCCTTGTATTCATCTCTACTTCTCTCCTCTTTATGATTTTCTAAATTCATTATTCCACCACCATCTCTTTATCTCAATTTCTCTGTCCAAATATACAAAATTCGCTCCTAGCTGTTTCCCTCACCACTTCTGCAGTAGTTGCCCATTCATTCAGCTCCTCCTAATGGACACACTGCATATGAGTTACTTCAACTAAGTTGTTCCTATTTAGCATAGGTAAACAGTCTGCCAGTGCCCATTAAGGGCACCAGAGTGCTGGACTGTGTGCAGAGTTTCACAGAGGAATTGAAAAGAAAAGTTAACAAAGCAAATTATGTTAAAACTAGAATTACTCTTGGTCCCAAGAAGTGCTTCTTACTCTCTGCTAATAAATGTATATGGCCCTGGATGCGGCCCTTCTTCAGACTATGTTGTACAAAATTTTCATCAGTAGTGTTTATGCCATTGTACTTATGGTTAGATAAGATAAGGATGAAGAAACAGGCATGCTTTGGTCCTATAAATAGTGCGACCAATCAATTAATGTTGATATGATTTTGAATTGATATAACTGATATGTCAGTGTTTATTACTTTTAAAAACTATAATACTTTTGAAAATAATGATAATAATTATTTAAAAAGTTGTATGGATAATAAAAATAATATTGTGACTTAAATTATGTTAAACAGGTGGGTGTGTTGGATTACGCCTAGAGGGACAAATCAATTATTTGTTATTTATTGAACTTTTTGTAATGTATTTTATTGAATTGTTGTATATGACAATGAGCACAAATACAGCTGTAAATACAATACAATTATTGCTATGTGGCACAATTCAGCCTTTTGTGCATGCTCCACTTTACTATCCACAGGGTTAAACCTTGTTTGTTATGATGAGAAAAGCTGTTTTTGTGTCGCTAAATTTAAACTGCCCTGTCAGCACAATTTAGGTGACAAATGGGTCATAACATTTTGTAAACAAGATCAGATTGATTGTTACTGTTGTAATTTGCTGTCAAATGTTGAAAATAATGTGAAATGTGTGCAAAACAGTAGTATTTTGTGTCATTTAGACCTACTGTTGGTGAAAACAACCTAACATACAGATACTACTGTTGGTCCATTTCAATACACACTAGGCACACTTTGGGAATTTATTAAATTTATTAATCTAGTGTCTGATGCAGTTCCAGTAACTGACCCAATACACAGGTGTTCATTGTGCTGAAAGTGAAACATGCTGGTCATTCCCTCAAACACAAATTATTTATTATATATATTTGTTGATAATTATATATATATATATATATATATATACACACACACTACATTATATCACAATTACAAATCAGCCCCATATGCTATGTTAATGATAAAAATAAAAATAATACATTTTATGTATTATGCGCCTTTCTAGAACCTAAGGACACCTTACAGAGCATAAAACATTATAAACAATTGAAAAATTATAACATCAATAATTCTAAGCTTAAAAGCAGCAAAACAAACAAATGTTACAATGAAAAAAACAAACAGGAATTGACAACAATTAAAATCAATATCTAAAGAGAGTAGGCCATCTTAAACAGAAGAGTCTTTAGTTTTGACTTGAATAGGGGAAGAGAGGCTGTAGTTTTGATGTCAGGTGTTAGGATGTTCCAGAGCCAGGGAGCAGAGCGACTAAAAGCTCTGCAGCCCATGGTGGAGAGGCGGGCAGAGGGAACAATAAGATGAGTTGTGGATGAAGACCTGAGAGAACGGGAGGGAGTGGCAATATGGAGCAGGTCCAACAGGTAAGGAGGAACCATGCAGAGTTCTGAAGGAGCTGAATTTTGTGGAGGGATTTGTTAGAGAGACCAAAAAGAAGAGAATTACAGTAATCGATCTGGGAAGTGACAAGACTATGGACGAGGATAGAAGCAGCGTGGGGAGTGAGGGGGCGGAGTAGATTGATATTGCGTAGATGGAAGTATGCGGACCGGGTGATATTATTGATGTGAGACTGAAAAGACAGCGTATCAGCAAGGATGACGCCCAGACTCTTGACCTGAGGGAAAAGAAGGATGGAGGAGTTGTCAATATTGATGGAGAAATTGTTGCATTTGGATAGAGTGGAAGCAGTTTTACTTAAAGAAAGTTGGAGGAGAACCATGATTTAATTTCCAAGAGACAGTCAGAAAGGGAAGTAGGTGGAAGGGTGGAATGGGGCTTGGTGGAGATATAGAGCTGGGTGTCATCCGCATAACAGTGGAAATTGATATTTGTAGTATATGTGGCCAATAGGGAGCATGTAAATAATGAAGCAGAGAGGCCCCAGTACTGAGCCCTGGGCCACACCAGCAGTGACGGGAAATGTACTTGAAGTGTGAGGTTTTAGTTGAATGAACTGAGTGCGACCAGAAAGATATGAGGTGAACCATAACAAGATGTTATAATTATATACAGTGAAACATTATTTCAGTGGTACAGGAAAACTGTGCCATTAAATGAATATAGGTGTGTTAATTGACACAGTCTATTTAAAACATTACATTGTAATAATTAGAATTGCACTAATATGTTATTGCCACCATATTGTAAGTATATTTGTATAGGTTTTTAGAATGTATTTTGTGCCCCTTTTCCCATTATATTCTTTTTTGTATTCTTCTCTGGTCTCAGTAAGATAATATAACATTTTGGAACAAAAATACAAATTAGCAGGCCAAAACTGGAGGCCAGAATAGCAAATATCTCAACAGCAACACTGAACTTCCCAGGAGAGCTGACATAAGCTGGAATGAAAGTGATCCACACTGCACAGAATATCAACATGCTGAAGGTGATAAATTTGGCCTCATTAAAGTTATCAGGTAGTTT
>JAUYWH010000147.1:0-12923 GCA_034779795.1 Ctenopoma multispine
TTGTAAGGAATGAACCAAGCTTTGTTCTGATCAGGACAAAAAAACATCATGTTTCTGCACATTTACGTCACTTTTCACCTTTAGTGACATTTCAATGTGCTTTAAATAAGAAGTTGCTTCATGACTTGTTTAAATAACAACAGGTTACCCTGGTTACAGCAGTGGTGTTCAGTTCTGTGGGTCAGAACCAGCATCACAGTGGAACACTGACACAGAATGGAACATTCATTGTTTAATGGAAGGACAGAATTCTTTCTCATGTCATTCCCACATAAACCACCAGAGAGGTAAGACCACTTTACAGCTCACATCAAACTGCTTCTTACGTCTGTTTCTGTTTCACAGAACCACTCTGTGTCGGGTTAGAAGTAAGTTCACTTTACCTGCATGATTCTTTTCAAGTAAAATACTTTGTATGTGTCACAGTACAGTGAACATTACACAGAGATGTTCATGTTTAGCTGTGAACTGAAGATGAAAATGTAGATCTCGCTTTGTACAACACAGGTTTTAAATAGTTAACTTTGCTCTTGCGGTTTCCTGAGTTGCATGTGTATAAAATATTTTGGTTATTTGTAGTTTTTATCAGCAAATGTCACAGTATCTGAAGAGTTTACATTTCTTGCAGTATTGAACTTGTGCAGTGACTTTTACATCTCCCATGAAGAGTAAACATTATTTAATTTATGTATTTTACTAAATACAGCTGAACTCATCTGTTCTTTAAAGAAATTAATCAGTTTGAAGTTTACAGATCAGAAAATTGTTTCATACATATTCAGTGTTGATGGAGAATATGAGCCAGAGTAGACAAGGTGGCACGTCTGATTTTACAGAAACTGTCTCATTCCTTATGATGCGACTTTGAATCTCTTGACGTCTTATGGCATTATTTGCCTAAACAATGATTTTAATCTCTGCCTCATGTGCCTCAGTGAACATCTGACCTTTTCCACCAAGTTATCCTTGTGTTAGGAAAATATGTATTAGCTTTCTTATTTCTGTAGTATTGTGTTTGAACTAGTTATATGCTGTGTTGTGTGACCAAGGAGAACGCTTATATGTTATTACTAAAGGAATGTTAACCTTTTTTCCTGTGTGTGCCACATACTCTTATAACAGATACTCTATATGGTGTGTAAGATGTCTTAACACCAAGTCTTTGTATATCTCCCTGCTGAGGGAGAGAAAACCAGCTCCATATAGGTAAGCAATGTAAATGTTTATCAAATGTGTAGCTGACATAGGATGTGAACACATTGCTGCACCTCCTTTCAGTCAGTAACCATAAAGAGACATGCAATCCTACTATACAGTACTTTAGACAACTCTGTACTGAAGTTTATGCAGACTTGTCTCCTTGCTGCAAGAAATAAATAGGCTATAGAGCTGAACCCGATTCCAGCGACTTAGTCTTTATCAAGGAAATTTCTTAACACCTTGTCTCTCAGTTCTTAGAGAAAACAGCAGTGTATATGTTGATATGTAGCCTCTCATGTTTCTAATGAAGATTATGTAGAACTGTACAAGTTAGGAACACATACATGAATACTGTAAATATAGAATACATGTGTGATTTCTACTGTAAAGTATCAGCTTACTGTATATTCAATATACACACATACTTTGAATTACTTTATAAATACAGAGTGGGTGTTACAGTATTTTGGTTACATACCTGTTCTCAAACCTAAATGTCTGGATGATGGAGACAAGAGTAAATTGGTTCAAGTTGGTCTGAACCCTCTGTCCAACCTCTCTCATTATCAATCCATGATTTACAGTGTAACATGGTCGCCTAATGAATTTCATTAGAAGTTCATGAGCTCTCAGTCAGTCCCTGCCTCTCATTTCTCTTCCACCTGCTTCCATTGTTCTTTAGTGTTGGTAAATCTGTAGAGTTTTATAGTTCTCACACTCTGATTGCTGAGTTAACTAATATATAGCCAGGTGTTTGACCAGGTGACGTGTGAGTGTGTGTGTTTGCCTAACGGGTGCATGAGTGTGGATTTTTGAATGGCTGTGTTTTCTGTAGAAAACTGTTCACTCTAATGCAAAAGATGTCAAGACAATTGCTAATTGTGTTCAGATTTTAGAAAAGTGAGGAGAGATTTTGATCTCTGAGTGTCAGTTTTTGCAATTTAGCTTTAACTGTAACACACGTCATTTAAAAAAACGTTATTGGATTAATTGTGTAAAACTGGAGGAAAAATACAAGTTCACAGTTATAAGATAATGATGAACCACTAATGCACCTAAATGCAGAAAAGAAGACACCTCTGAGCTGCTATTCATAAACATTGTTAAAACAGGAAAAAGCTTTTAAAATCACATGTTAGGATTTGTGGTGTGAATTAGCCTGTTAGCTTGAATAAAGGATCAATGAATGCAACATGGTTGGTTGAAGCAGTTTCCACTGATAACTGTATTTAATATGATGTATAATATTTAATTAAATATTGTGTAATGATTGAAACATAAGCAAGCAGATGTAAATTGGGGTCAAAATTTTAGATTTTGAATTGGTAAAAATCAGTGTACATGGAAACCACCTAACAGCCTAAATCAGGGCTACGCCTGTTAAGTTGCTGAACATTTTCAGCAGCTGATACACAACAAATGATGTGATAAAGTCTTTATTGTTTAGTGAAATAACAAAGTGACTAATTGAACTGAATTGTGTTCTGCAAAACTCACCAGACCAGGCCAGACCTGGAACTTAATCTAGCTCAGCGAGTCCCACTGTTTGTGTAGGAGTTTGTAGGTTTATTGACCAGGCCTGAATCCACTGTTCAGGTCTCACAGTTCAGTTTAGGGGGGGCTAATCTAAAAGGTGCACATCCTCAAAGCTGAAGTAGTTTATCTCAGTTGAGTCGAATAAAGTCAAATATGGAAGACTGGTTCACCTATGACGGGTAAGATGCCACCGGTAAAACCACGGGACGACCTAAGGCAGGCACAGCCACGGATACTTAGGGGGATGCAGTGTGACCATTGAATGGTAAAGAAATGTACAGCTTCCTCAGTCACAGTGCTTGTGCTCCAATACCAACAAAACTCTGCTTTAACAGAGTTTCTCATTTTTTACACTGAACAACACTGTTACTGATTTCAGTCAGTAACAGTGATGTGAGGTGGTTTCCATGTACATTTAAATTGGCTAAATTAAGCAATTAAGGGGCTGCTCTCTTCAATAAATTTAAATTATATTTGTGCCTCAATAGTAAAAAACAAGAATAAGACCAGACTGGAAAAGGCTCACAGTCTTCAGAATCGTGTGTCCCTCCATCAGTCCAGCTACTGATTCTGCAGCCACAGCTGCTGTCTGACCATCAGCCTGGTCACTTATTCTAACTGTAGCCTCCTCAGACATCGTCCTCCTCTCCACTCCTGAAAATGTGTTTGAAATGTACATTTTACTGCCAGTTAAACCTCTTGTTTGTCCGCCTCCCACTTGTTAAGACCAGTCTGGAAAAGACTTTGCTGCCTTCTCCTCAGCATCTTGCGTTCCTGACTCTGAGTTGTTGCCTCCTCAAACATGTCGCTCCTTCGTGCTCTGCTTCAATACACCTGTAGGAAAACCTGTTGCCTGCTCCTCAGTCGTTTGCACCTTTCTGTGGTGTACAGTCCTCCTTGTCCCTGCTGTCTCTGTCAGTTTTCTGTTTAAAACTTGTTCTTCCCAGCAAAAGACTCTTTTAGTTGGTTGTTATCATAAGAATCGTCTGTTGGGTTATAAATGCCTGTTTAGTCCACAAAGGGTATTTTAGTGTTTGATATGTGCCGGAGTTATGTCGGCACAAGATCTTCTGCCTGTAAAAGTGAGGAGATTTACACAGATCTAAACATCTGAATGTTTAGCCCTAAGTAAATAAATTAAAATATTTAACCTACCTCTTGTGTTAGCTTTCTGTTACTATCTCTGATGTTGGCGGGTCGGTTTCAACCCGTGTCTGAAATCAGCCATAAGATGCCCTCAAAACAATGTTTTATCAAACAATTTGTGTCTATCCTCTTGGTTACCTTGTTAGGCTTCCTATTCCATCAAAAGATTGGTTTTAATGTTTTTAGTGTGGTCCTCTGGGCGTTTCTCTTGTTTTCAATCAAAAAAAAAAAAAAAGGACCTCAAGAGAATTTTATAAATAAATATAATGTTGATATGTTACCTGACTCTTACTGAGGGGTATTAGAACATATCTCTTTAATAAATGTATTCTATTTTATTTTTTTCATTTTAGTATTATTACCTCTAACATCTGTGGTGTTATGGGTCAATTTTGACCCATATATATATTTACTTCAAACAAAAGCTAAACAAAAAAAATTATAGAACTTCAACACAAATATAAAATTAAAAGCAGAACAAAAAATAATACACAATTTTCAAGGTCAAACAAACAACAACCAGTCATGCAAATCAAACCAATAGAAATCAAGTACGAGTTGTGTGTTTAGGTGCGTGTCTGGCACTTTAAGCATGTTCTTTGCAGATATTTTTTTTGTAGGGCAGGACAGACCTGAGAATCTTCAGGTTCTTTTAGAATCAGGGTCTTGGGGCACCTGATCCCTTTTCTCAGTGTGAGCACTGAGGGAACTTCCTATTTCCTAGTACCACCCTAGGTGGATTTGGGTCAACAAATGCATCCAAGTGTTCAGTGTCATTCTGCATGTTGCTGATTTTTTTACTTTACTTTACTTTACTTTACTTTAGTTCATTTGGCAGACGCTTTTATCCAAAGTGACTTAAAAGGAGACACAAGCAATTACAACTCGGGTTCTGTAAATTATGTGCTACTTCCAACTAAGAGTTGTGTCTGATAAGATACAACTTGTCAAGAAGGAAAACATGCTAAGGCGTTGTTAAGCGCTAGGTTAAGGTTTGTTTTTGTTTTTTTTAATTTTCTTCAAGGTTAGTCATAGCAATGATGACTTTTTTAGGTACAGTGCCATGAACAGATCAAACCATTTCTTTGATGAAACTTACTCTCATCACAGCAAACGTTTTGATCCCAGGGGTCATTGTGATAACATTTGCAACAGCTGCCCTGCCGTGTACTGTAAGTCAGGAGGTACTGAGCTCCAACAGATGATACTACTTTTGAATTTTGAATGTCTCAGCAGAAACAAAAGCAGCTTCAGCACCAGTTATGATCTCATCAGATGTGTCTGTGTCTTACTCATCCACATCACTATGATGCTCTGTGGCTTCTGCCTAATTTTCAACAAAGATATGATCCAGAGTCTTGCTGATTGTAAATCATCTTCTTATTTTTGCATGCTGCAAACTGTAGATGTGTCCTCTGCAAGTGACCAACTTTAAACTGAATTGGTCATATGCCTTACATGTCCACAAGGAGACAAACAGACAAAGAGAGAAGACCCTAACTAAAGCTCATGGGTTTAGGAGAGGGTTGGCTGACTGTGTTATTGAGCTGAGAGCCTGTTTATGATTTTAGGTTTGGCACTGATTGTTGTTTTATAACCTTAAATTATAACTGGGTTGAAAACGAAAAATAAATAAAATTAAATTCCTAAAAGTGCTATTTGTGGAAAACTGGACTCGAGGTGTCACATTCCACCTAAAGATTTCTTCAGTTCGGACTGACTGGTGCCATGGTTCAGACGTTTAACCTCTGTAGAACTGTTAACATGTTTTGTTTCCTCAGTGTACTAGTCGTGCAGTCCTCTCGGTGTTTAAGTCTGGGTGTTTTATTCTTTGGATGAACAACCTTCTGCGTCAGAGTGTGTTGCTGGGTTTTAATGTGCAGCAACACACTAAGACAGAAGCCTGTCCACCCTAAAGATTACACACACGGACAGTTTGACACAGCGAGGAAAGCACAGACTTGTTCACTGCAGAAACAAAAAAACTGCTTCACCAATGCACGGTACATCAAAGGAGAGCCAGCTCCTCAGATCAACACTCAGCGGAACATGTTTTGGCCAGAGATGAGAATCTGAGACGACTGAAGGAAATAATGTACATTAAACTGAAAACACAATCAAACCTGAAATGCAGCTTCAGACAACAGATATAAAAAGCCTACAAGATCATCAGCGTCTTGAACACCATGTTTTCTGAGTTGCAGCGTGTTGAGCTCTCAAGTCCGTCATGTCTGACAGAGGAGAAACCAAAGGTTTTCAATAGCAAAGATGGAGAAAGTGGCTGACTTACTGTGAAAAAAAAAACAATCTCTGTCCTGTTCTGTTATTTTGGCATTTGCTCTTTTGGTAAGTGATGGCCCTTTGATAAAGGGAGGCATGAAAGACTGGAAACACATTCACCAAAGGATAGTGGAACATGAAAAATGTAATACTCACAGAGATATTGCAGGTGCTTACTTTATGAAAATACAAAAGGCAGATGTGAAAAGCCTGTTGAATAGCAACCAAATGTCACTGCGTGCTGAGCAAGTGAAAAAGAAACGCCAGGTGATGGAGCGCATAGTGGACGTTATTATAGTCATAGGCAAATGTGGCCTAAGCTACAGGGGAGATAAAGAAGAGGCAGGTTATAGCTTAGAAAACATTGCTGTTAATCATCCTGGAGTTGATTCTACTCTTAAGTAGATCCTCCAACCTCCAACAGCATGTTAACACTTGCACTGAAAACAGCAAAAAGCAATATGAAACTGGTGCAACAGGCAGAGGCGCTCTAGTTACTCCGCTGTCTAAAGACACACTTAATAAAGTTGTGGATGTCATCAGCCAGCTGATAAAATTGACTATAGCAGAAGAAGTGAGACAAGCTGGCATGTTTTCTGTCCAGCTTGACACAACCCAGGATGACAGCTCCAAAGACCAGTGTTCAATCATACTTTGATATGTAACAGATGTCATTCAAGAAAGACTGATTGCTGTGGTGGACTGTGAGTCATCTACTGGCCAGAGTTTTGTAGAGCTTCTGAAAAAAGTGCGGCTGAACCTTAATATTGACATTGGCACATGTGTGGGCAACTCAACAGATGGTGCAGCTAATATGCAGGAACAGTTTAGGGGTTTTTCTACACTCCTCTCTGAGCATTCCCCCAATCAGGTTCATATTTGGTGTTATTCACATCTTTTGAATCTTGTCCTGGCAGACACAACAGGCAGTGTTGTGGAAAGTGCATCTCTGTTTTCACTGCTTAATGATATAGCACTTTTTTTAAGAGAATCATACAAGTGCATGCAGAAGTGGGAAGGAAGAGTCAGGACACGCATCACAGATGACTAGGAGGTGTGCTAAGGATCAGGCACTAAGTAAAGTGTTTGGGTGTTTCAGGAATCCTCAGGGAGCCTTGTTTTTTGAAGTAATTATGACTTTAGACACCATTGTAGAAGAAAAAGCGCAAAAGCCAACTGTGAGGGCCAAGGCAAAGGGATTATGGGGGATATGAGACAGTGCTCACTGCTCAACTCTTCCTTCGCATTTTTGACCTTACATCCCCCCTTTCAAAATACCTACAGACAAGGGGAATGGATATCATCACACCTCAACGTCTGGTTGAGAGGACAGAGGAGGGTCTCAGCAAGTGTGCCAGTGTGCAGCTGATGAGTTTGTGAAGTGGGCTAATGGAAAGTTGCAAGAGGAGGAAGAGTGTGAACTTGTAGTGCAGGCTGCCCTTTCTGAGAGAAGGGTCAGAAAGAAGAAAAAGATGCCAGGAGAGCTTGCAGAAGATGAGCAGCTGGCATCAGCAGATGCTGACTTCAGGGTAAAAGTACACAATGTCATTATAGACACAGTAATAGACAGTATGCACAGGCGTTTTTCTGCTAATGCAAAACCTTGCTCAGATTTTGCCTATTTAGACCTTAGAAACTTGCTCATGTGAGGGAAAATGAATAAGCAAACGTCTGCTTAAATTTGACAAAAGAGCTACAGTTGGAACATTATGTGGTGAACTGTGCAGCCTTGCATCTCAGTGGGACAGACTAAAGATGTCCCCACTGGAGGGTTACATTGTCAGGACAGCTAGTAAAATGCCACAAGGAAGTGATGTTGATCCTACCATGGAACAGCAGGATGTTGAAATAAAGAGCAAAACATGTTCCTCCTGTAAAAACGGTGTCATTTGTGTCCATCTCATTCTCTCTCAGTACAATCTCCTAACTGACGCCTACCATGTGATTGGACTTGTCTACAAGTTGCTATTAACTCTGTCCATCACACAAGTAGCCTGTGAGAGAAGTTTTTCAATAGTGAAATTCTTAAAAAACAGGCTCAGAAGACTTTAACTTTAACCCAGAAGAAAAAAGTATTGCAGATAACAGTGCAATACTTGTTTTATTCTTTATTTGCAATTAAGGACTGGATATCTGTGAACAATTTTGAACAGAATTTATATTCAGATATTGCAGAAAGGACATTGTGATGTTTTAAAGAATAGTGTTGGAGATTTACCCTTTAATGTTCTCATATTTATGAAAAAGTGTCATTAGAAAGTTTAATACATTTTATTTTAATCTTTATTTTATACATATATAGCTATATGCAATATATATTTGTATTTATTTGATTCATTCATTTATTTATTCATATCATATTCATTTGAAGGTTTGAATATTCATGAGCACTAATTCTTACATAAAAATAGATTCTGATACTATTAAACATTACATTGTGTTAACTGTTCAAATAAATCTTCACTGTGAAGCAACACCTAGGCTACTGTATTTGCACTGAATTGGAAATGACGTTATTTTAATATAGTCAGTCGTGAACTAAAGTGGGCCGGTCGAAGGCTTCAAACTCCAGGGCTGAAAAGTCCCACTCCGGCCCTGGCAGACAAGCATGACAAAAACAAACTGAGAACTGAATTCACAGATTTAGACAATTGGCAGCAAAGACTACAGGCTTATTTGAGATGAACTGCGCCTCCCCTGGAAAAGAGACAAGAGCAGACGGCTGCAGCAGGAGGAGGAGGAGCACTAATGCAACTGCGACCGCCTAGTTTGCCTATGCCAAGAGCTGGCTCTGACTTTGACTACAATCATTATTTGCTAAATGCATGGACAATAAACATTTCCTGTTAACTACAGTCCCTGAATACTGTGTCCATTATTATTATATGCAGAGTCTAATGAATGTCCTGTGATAATAGTTCTCACATTCTGATTGCTGAGGTAACTAATAAGCAATCAGGTGCTCGACCAGGTGACGTGCGAATGCTTAGATTAGATTAGTGTGTTAGCAACTGTAAAAAAAATGTCAATCCTAGGAGGGATTCTGAGACGATTAATGAATATAGTCCCTGCTCTGTCATCATTTACAAAATGTTATTTTAGAACAGTGAACACATTTGATTTCAGAGAAATGAGAGATGATCTTAAAGCTGCCATATCTTGATTTGTAGTAAAGAAGAACTTGAGGTGAGTCTCATACAGACTCTGTGGTGGTTTGTTATCATGGACCTGGAGTTGGACTTACTTGGAAAAACTATAGTTTTCATGTGGTAAAAGACATTATTCTATCATTAAAAGAAAGGAAAGGGTTAATCGTACAGTATCTCTATCAAACCACTCCTCTTCCTGAAAACAACGTGTGAAAAGCCTCCCTCTTCTTCCTGCTCTCAAACACACTGATCTCCACTCTGTTCATACGTTTCCTGGTTCCCTCCCACTCAGATCTACAGTTTGAAGATGGGTGGAACCAGCATGTGGTGAAGAGGAAGAGCTGACAGACTCCATTCACTGCACAAACACATGTTGTTGAGATCAGAGCTCAAACTGGTTTCACTTGTGAGAAAGTGAAACTCACACAGTCGTTTCCACTGAGAGGTGAAATGGAGCAGAAAGGAGTTCCGCTGGACCGAGAAACCATCTCTTGTTCCATCTGTCTGGATCTACTGCAGGATCCGGTGACTATTCCCTGTGGACACAGCTACTGCATGAAGTGTATTCAACGTTTCTGGGATGAAGTAGAAGAGAAGAAACTCCACAGCTGCCCTCAGTGTAGTCAGACCTTGTCTGGTTTGTCTGGTCTCTTACTGTGAGAAACACCTCCAGCCTCATTATGACGTTGCTCCATTAAAGAAACACAAGCTGGTGGAGTCCTCCAAGAACCTGCAGGAGAACATCTGTTCTCGTCATGATGAGGTGATGAAGATGTTCTGTCGTACTGATCAGCAGTGTATCTGTTATCTCTGCTCTGTGGATGAACATAAAGGTCACGACACAGTCACAGCTGCAGCAGAAAGGACTGAGAGACAGAGAGAGCTGGAGGGGAGACAACAAAAACTCCAGCAGAGAATCCAGGACAGAGAGAAAGAGGTGAAGCTGCTTCAACAGGAGGTGGAGGATATCAATCACTCTGCTGATAAAGCAGTGGAGGACAGTGAGAAGATCTTCACTGAGCTGATCCGTCTCATGGAGAAAAGAAGCTCTGATGTGAAGCAGCAGATCAGATCCCAGCAGGAAACTGAAGTGAGTGAAGTCAAAGATCTTCAGGAGAAGCTGGAGCAGGAGATCACTGATCTGAAGAGGAGAGATGCTGAGCTGGAGCAGCTCTCACACACAAAGGATCACAACCAGTTTCTACACAACTACCCCTCACTGTCAGCACTCAGTCAATCTACACACTCATCCAGCATCAACATCCGTCCTCTCAGATACTTTGAGGATGTGACAGCAGCTGTATCCAAGCTCAGAGACAAACTACAGGACATTCTGAGGGACACATGGACAAACATATTGATATCAGAACCAGAGCCCAGGACCAGAGCTGGATTCTTAAAATATTCACGTGAAATCACACTGGATCCAAACACAGTAAATACATGGCTGTTATTATCAGAGGAGAACAGAAAAGCAACATTTATGGATGAACAACAGTCTTATTCTAGTCATCCAGACAGATTCACTGATCGGTTTCAGGTTCTGAGTAGAGAGAGTCTGACTGGACGTTGTTACTGGGAGGTGGAGTGGAGAGGAACAGAAATTTCTCTAGCAGTCGCATACAAGAATATCAGCAGAGCAGGGAGAGGGAATGAATGTAGATTTGGATTCTATGATAAATCTTGGGCATTACATTGTAACGACAGCAGTTTTACATTTTTGTACAACAGTATCAGAACTCGTGTCTCAGGTCCTCTGTCCTCCAGAGTAGGAGTGTACCTGGATCACAGTGCAGGTATTCTGTCCTTCTACAGTGTCTCTGAAACGATGACTCTCCTCCACAGAGTCCAGACCACATTCACTCAGCCTCTCTATGCTGGACTTTGGCTTCAGGGGTGTGAAGACACAGCTGAGATGTGTAAAGTGAAATAGACAGAAGTGATTTAAGATGCAGTGAGTTAAAATGTTGACTTTAAATCATCCACTTGTTCTTTTTCCATGTTTCTTGATGAGAGCTCATTACTGTTGTGTTTCTTGAATCACTTGCTCTTCTTTTGATGTTGGACTTCCTCTAGGTGGCGCTCTTTGTTGTGTCTGTTTAACCATGGAGGATTTCACTGCTCGTGATGATTGATGATCACCTGAACTGAAACTTGTGTCTAAATGTTTGCTGAATAGGAGTCTGGATGGATTTGTATGTTGTTGTTTGTGTCACTAGAGGGCGTCTTCATCCTACTGAACAGGGACGTATTGGAGGTTCAAACATAACACTCAGTTTGTCAACATGTGGAAGTTTGAAGCATGATAAAAAGCTTTAGGATTCAAATGCAGTGAGTCACACATCATGAGAAACTGTGTCAAACTGCTGACAAATATTAATCAGTTACTGTCGTCTTTGTTTCGATGTTGTTCTCATGACTTTATTCATTTGTGAAGACTTCATCACATTTACATTCAGTTGTTTGACAAACTAAATATTGAGATATTGTTGTTTAAATCAAAGTACACATGAAGTCATATGAGGCTTTTTCAAACTTGAATTATAACGATCATAATCAATATATTGATGTTTGATTGGTTTTGTTTGACACAGCAGAGATGTTGTTGGATTGTGGGATAAATGATTAATAATAAATCATAAAGAATGAATCATTGATGTTGTGTGTTTTTACATGAGCTTGTTGAAAGCTGATGGAGTAAATGTCAAACTACTGTGAGTAAAACTGTGACAGTTTCCTCCTGAAACACCACAAAGACCCGTGTTTGTCAGTCACTCTCTGTCCTTTCTTCACTAAAACTGCTTTGTCACACTTACACAGTCAAGTCAAATAGATTCAAGTCAACAACACATGAGAAATGTGTTGATTGTTGTTAACACATCAAACACTCAGTAACACTGACAGAGGACGTTACACGTCAGTATGTTTCATCTCACTGACATTGACTGAAATGTTACCTTTAGCTGAAAATAGAAATGGTTTTATTTCTAGTTTGAACACAGATGTTTAGTAGTGCTGGGCCGCGATTAAAATTTTAAATCACGATTAACTGCAAGATTAATTCTATAATGATTTCAAAAGTAGTTTGTTGTTCACTTTTATTTTAAAAATGCTGCTATATGAACAAAATTGCAATACTATTTTACATACAACAACAGACTTTCAACATCATTGTAATAATAATTCTCCTCATATTCCAGTAAATAAGTGAGAAATGTTTCCAGCACTGAAATAATCAATTCTGTTCTGGTTTCTCTTCAGTTCATTGAACATTAGTGCACATAGTGTAGTTACTTTTGTTGCTGGTTAAAAAACTCTCTAGAAAAGTTTTGCATTGATTGATTCTGTTTCTGGACCTCTGCTTTTCTTTGGATCTGAATTTTCTGTACAGACTTGGATTCTGTGGTTTCTGCTCATAGACTGGATTGCTCACTGACTGTTTTGAAGGTGCTGTTGGTGTCTGTCTGTGTCGTGCTTGTGCGTTCACCCTCTCCACTGTAGTGACCACGCTGCAGAGTTGAAAAGATTTAATTATATTCCATCCATCCATCCATCCATTATCAACCGCTTATCCGAGGTCGGGTCGCGGGGGCAGCAGCCTAAGCAGGGAAG
>JAUYWH010000148.1:0-12923 GCA_034779795.1 Ctenopoma multispine
TGGGGCACAAGCTTCACCTGGACCAAAATGAAAAACTTGTAATGTTTGGAGTCACCCATGTTTTAGCTATAGATGGACTCAGCAAAAAGATTGAGTCATTCATCTGTCTTCATCTATGAACTTGTTTTCAGTTAATACAACCTCTCTAACCATTTATTTTATTACTGACCTGACAAGTGTTTAGATGGACATGTAATAGTTAGTTTTGACATGAGACCAATATGACTTCCTATGTTTTTTAACCTGCACACAATTTACAATATTTGATTTAAAATAGAGAAATGCACCAAATGTTTCTGGTGTTATGTTCCTGACTATAATACATTAAGAACTTACCAAATATTTTGATCAATATTTCATCTTAAAGTTGTTAGATATATACATTTTGGTGTTTGAATGAAAAGTGAGAAAAAATAAATGGAATTGCACAGGAATCAGATGAGTCATTTATTGCACAGTTAAACTGTGGTAATTTATTTCTGAGTATGACAGTGACATTGCTAAGAAATTTAAGAAATGTATGTTGTCCTAATACAGCTAAAACATTACCCAAATCAGCATGAGTGAGTACATTTAAAATTAATAATAAACACAATAATAACACCTTTGCTGGTGAAAAAGCCAATTACTTAATAAATGTTCTTTATTTGTCCTGTACCAGGCCTGCAGTGATCACCTATGGCATGTGGTACCAGGTGCGATCATGGAAAATAATTTTACTTGACACTGACACATGCAGGAGATGCTGTCACATCTTTACCTCAATCAGGAGAGACTGCCTTATTTACAGACTTCATCTACAAGGGTAAGACTTTGGTACCATTAACAAAAGCTGAAATTCTTATACTACTACTTACTTACAAGACAAATTTCTTCTAACTCAGAACCACAGTCGAAAAGCTTTGGCCTAAGATCAACAACTGTGTCAACTACCCACTAAAAACAGCTGCACTACAGCTGATGGACCAGGAGGAGATAGATATGGAGGACAACCTTGTGCGATACTGTGTCCAACCTGACCTGCCAGCTGTGACACATTGTTCTTGCAAGTGTGTCAGAATCATTGAATGCTCCTAGAATCCTAGGTAAAAAAGAGAAGTGTGAGATTGATTACAACCCTGATGACACATTTAAACAGCTGTTAATTTTAACAGGAAAAGGCATACCAAATAAATTTGCGAAATATGGGTGTAAAAGAATAATTTCTCCAGAGCTCTTGCCACATGCACTTGAAGCTGCAGACCTTTACAGGCAGCACTTGGGATCTGCACTCAGAATATTCAACGTTTGGAGTTGATCCCTTCATGACAAAAAACTAAGAACAGAGAGTCATTATGCAGAAAAATATCTTGACATATTACATTTATTCTATGAGCCATAAACGGTGATTTTAAACCATACAAAGAAGCTCTACTCTTTCTCATAAACATAACTCAGAAATGTATAAACTGCTGCATCTAAAAACTGTACAGAACAGACCGAAAACGATCAAGTGACTGTAAATGTAAACCTTTGCGTGTGTAAATTTTTCATTACTCCTCTGTAAAAAAAGATTTCAACACAGAAAATGCAGCTGTTAGACCAGTAACTTCTAGAACACTGTTGTTGACCTCACTGCAATTTGCACAGTGTAGAGATGTCTCCATTGACTGCTCCACACGTCTTGCAGCCAATAATGCTGCAAAGTGAGAGCACTGGTTCCTCAATGATATCTGTAAAATATATCAGAAAAATTACAGACTAGTTCAGACATATGTTCCAAGTCTGTGTGACTATATATGCTGAATATTTTTGGTCATGCCGTAATTTCATGCTGTTCTAAGAAAGTCCCTCTCTATAAGCACTTTCAGTATAATTGTAATCAGTTTGAAAAGCTATATTTTCATAGTAAAGAGAGCAGGGACAACTTCAGCTCAACTGAATGTGCATATGTGCTTTTGAATGTTATGTTATAGTAGAGCTGCATCTTGATTGTTTGTGCATTGCTATGTGTCTAAATGGACACTGCTGAGTAAAGAACCAGCTAATTAAAATAAGTTTGAACAAATTTTTGCTTAAATGTGGTTTGACAGTGTTTTTACAATGTACATTTTAAAAGTATTTAAAATCTAATGGAAATTGTTAATTAATTTAGATCTAGTGCAATTACTATGCAACCTTTGAACGTAGCTACATAGCCACACAGCTAAATCCCTCCTTGATGGTCAGCAGCTTGAGAGCTGTGAGTATAACTCTCAGTAACAAGATGTGCAAGATTGGTGAGCATTTATTTCGGCTGTGACAGCTGGTAGACTTAGAGATGTCATCACCAATTTTTCTATTTTGTCACTGACTTCTCCCAAACTGGCACTGTCATCATCTTTATGGCTGCTACAAATATAAACGGAAAATCAGATGTCAATGGGTACTGACTGGCTTAAAGGGACATCACTGTACTGACAGATGAAAATATGTGATGAAGTCTTACTGATAGATATAAAACTAAATCATTGTTCTGTGTTGCTGTTTATCCTATAGCATGTACATTTGTATCCTCTTTGTTTAGTGGATGCTATTAAAGTATTGTTCAAGTACAGTGAGAACTCTCTGTGCCTTCTGTTTTCAATACTGTGACCCTAGTGATGAAAAACAAAACCAAAGAAAGCTGTTTACAAGCTAATACCCTAAAACTCAATATTACAAAGAAGAAGAGTCTCTCCATAGGATATGGGTTTTCACCTGTTGTGCCCTCTGACTGCAGAATTGCATTGCCCTGTGCAGCTGTCAAAATGATGGGATTGTAATTACCAATGGCATCTTGCACTTTTCCTACTATCCCCTGAATCATAGCCTCAGACTCCAGGAATCGTACAACCACCATTCTGTTTGGAATCAACGTCCCACCAACCACATCTGCAAGGTACATTGATCTGCAAAACAAAACGTTATAATTTTACATATCTTGTAAAAGGCAGCAGACCACAAATCCATTCACTGATTTTTTGCTATCTGGGCCAATTGTACTAGCACAGCTTTGCTATTCTTAACATTTCACCTATCAATTAGTGGTGTGCGATACCGGAAGTTTTGGTATTGATCCGATACCAAGTCAGGTCCAGTATCGCCGATACCAATCCGATACTATTACCTTATAAGTACAGCCTGCCGGAAAATGCACCATTAAAAAAATTCTGCTGGAAAATCACATAAAAGTGCTAGTAACAAGTAGCCGGTAAAAGTAAATGAGCAACCACTCACAAATTTACATACGTTCAAAATGCTAGCACTATAAAATCTGCATGACGTAGTGTTAAGTAACTGTACATGAAATCACCAAACGTTCGTTGTTTCACAGTAACAACGATAACTTTCATAAAAGAGCTTCTACATCACTGAAGCAAAGCTTGTAGTTTTACCTGAAAGATGTTTTTCTGCTGTCATGTCCTCGTCCAAGAGTGTCACTCTTTTACTGAAATTTCAAATACCATGAAGTACACGGACCGTCGTGCCAAAAAGTGATTACCGAGCACGAGCGCACACAGCCTGTTAAAGAATTTCTGGTTGACAATCACTTTTTGGCAGGACACCGGTCGTTGTAACTTCCTGGTCTGTGTAGCGACTGGACAACACTAGTACATCGCTACCCTTAGTGTTGTGGACCACTTCCGGTTTGGGATCGTCTACTTGCAGTGCTTTTTGTTTTTGTTTCTGCTTTTTCTGATGTTCGTGTTTTTTGACTTGCAGTGCATTTTCTTTATGTTTCTTCTTTTTCTTATGCTTGTATTCTTTGACTTGCAGTGCATTTTCTTTTTCTTTCTGCTTTTTCTTGTTTGTGTTTTTTCACTTGCAGTGCATTTTTCTTTCTGCTTTTTCTTTTGTTTGCGTTTTTGTTTGCGCATTTTCATTTTGTTTCTGCTTTTTCTTATGTTCATGTTTTGTTTCTAGGGGCCACTGTAGTCACCTAGTGGCCACCTGTATCTCAATTTTCAGAACTTAGACACTCATTACTTACTCTCTCATGACACATACATTTAGGGTCTTGGGGGTGGGTACACTGAATGGTGTCCAGAGGGCAGTCTGTTCATTCAACCTTACCTCTGGTGTTGGTGCCCAATTGTCAATTTTAAGTTGCACATAGACATTGAGGGTTTTTTGGAGGGGCCAAGCTGACAACAGCTGTCATCTGGTAAAAAGTAGTTAGTGCCATACCCTTCCTCTGTTTTAAATGCACTTTAGAACAGCACGCACCAACACCACATTAGAGCGGGCGAAGTGAAGCATGGGGTCTCCTCACACCCCTACTCTCTGTTCACCTCCTCTGTATCTGCTTCAGGTCCTGGGGGGCAGGGCTGCGGTTTGACATACACAATTCAATTCAATTCAATTCAGCTTTATTTATATAGCACCAATTCACAACACAAGTCATCTCAGGGCACTTAACAGTGTAAGGTTTTTAGACCTTACACATATAAATATATACAGGATAACGTAGAACACACACACTATTACACTATTAGACATTTGTATGGAGGAACCTTATGAATACAAGCGCACTCACACACACACACACACACACACACAGCTGTTACACGTGTACAAACAGGTACTCACAGACACACACTGTCTTGATCAGCTGCTGCTTCTAAACATATTTTGTAATATTAGTACTGTGTGCTAGTCAATAACATTTTATATTTATTAGTTACTGTGGTTGATACAGTCATTGGTTGTTACTGTGGTTTCTTCTTTTTTTAGCAGGTATTGAAGCAGATTGTCGGTGTCTTGTCTCCTCTCTCTCTATCCTCCTTATTTTCTGTCTCCTTGTCCTCCTCCAGTCTTGTCTGTTGTGACTGTAATAAACCTAATTATAAAAAAAACTAAAATAAAAAAAACAAACATATACATGACAAACCCATGTGTCATCTGTGTTACTGACAGGCCAGGAAAAAAAAATAAAAAATAAAAAAAGGTATTTGAAAAATGAAAAAAAAAGGACCAAAAACTGAGGCAGTAAGGTTTGCGAAACAACAAATTTATGCTACTGCCAAAAGTTTTGACCACGTCTGTCCATTCAGATCTTCATGTGCAGAACTTCACTAACAGCTAAAGAATTAACAATGAAAGAGTGACAATTTCTTTTTTTTTATTGGGTATTTATTGATGATTTTCTATCAAAATACATACATTTATGCACATTTAGTTGAGCTGACATACAGGGTGTTTGGAATGTCTAACAATGAACAACCTATTTGTATGTTACTGCTAATAATACATTTTTATTTCTTAAAAATATAACTTTAAAATTAAGTGTAACACATTTTGAAACTGCCCTTTGAGGCACTTTTAGACATTTGAAGATGTCTACATTCAGTTAACTGTTTTGCTGATGAAAACCAGGTGAAATCTCTAACGCTGTAACCATCCATCACATTTTATATATATTTACTATCTGCTTCAGGCTCAGCCTATTGTACTTATTTTTATTAGCAACTTTTCAGGTTTTACCTCCAGTAAGTTTAGATCATGTGGATCACCAGGAGAACCACTGATCAGAGCTGCAGCAGCAAACTTTTAGTATAAAACCTTCATCAGGAGCAAGCAGAAGGGACAACAACAGATTAATACCTTTTGCTGTGTTGCTATATCTCAGCAATGAAAACACTGTAAAAATGAAAAAATTATAAAAATGAAAACAAATTAAATTAAATTAAAGAAATGACCCTTAACTTTCTCTATTCCCTCTGTGTCAGCTACACTCTGTATGAATTATCTTTTCTGTTAATCCCCAACAAAAGAGCACAAAGCAAAACAAATGCTATAAGGCTGGCCAAATGAAATCCATGACCTCAACAAGTTTAAAACCCTGACAATATACAAGAATAGAGATAGAAAAGCACAGGTATTAATGCCAGGTGTCAAGGATACTGGATCCTTTAAACGGAGGAGCATCCATTGCACATTATCTCTCTTAAGCCCTTTGTGCAGTTATTAGATTATAAATTTTATAAAGTTTGATGAGAGGCAAATAACTCTGTCATCTGATGTTCATCTGTGTCCATGATCGTCCTTTCTCCTTCCTTCCACACTTCATTTTCCATCTCCTGTCTGTCTCTCATCCCTCTCTCTTGGTTGCTGTGGGGAGTCTCATGTTGGCTTCATGCCATCTGCCTCTTGCCAGCCGACTGACTGAAGCTCCCATTGTTTGAATGATGCCACTGTGACAGCATGAGTGTGTATTTGTCTGCAGGCATGATTGTTTCTTTGATTTTTGCAAAGTTAGCAAATGGCTTAATTAAGTGGCTGCAGCAGCAGATGAGTTTAGAAAATATTGTTTTCATTGAAAATCACCTTCTGTTTTACACCTAGTCTGTGAAATGGGGTTGGGAGCAGGGCTAAATGAGCTGGGGTGACAGGCGAAATCTGGGGAAGTAGACAGGCTTTAACAGCTTCCAGACAATGCTGTCAACGTGTAGTGCTGTGTTCAGTTGAATATAACTATGTCCCAATTTCTCTCCAAACGTTCACTTCACAATGTGTATATTTCTGCATCCATTCAAAAATAGACATCCTAGAACAAGCAGCCACACCCATGTTGTCCAGGGTGAAGACTATGTTGTGACTGAAATGTGACTGACTTCAGGCCTCACTCCTCTCTACAGCTTTTAAATGCAGTTGCTTTTTTACACATTGTGGGTCTAAGAAATGAGAGGGAGTAATTTATGGTTGGCAAACAGTTTTCTCAGCTGTCACTTCTAAAAGCCTTGCTTTAAGATAGTAGGTTATTTAGAAGCTACTGAGGGTCTCTCCCTCTCAGGCATATACACAAAATGATGGGGAACCAGACCTCCTCTCTGTGTAACAAAGTATCAAAGAAATGCTTGGAATCTTGTCTGAGAGCTGTGCTATTAATTCCACTTCGGTAATCTCTCGTCTTTAGTCTGTTGGTAAATTAACTTTGTTTATCAATATCTTCTGTGACACTACTGTATATAGAGGCAAAACATCACTGATGCACTGGCTCTGGAGTTTAGGCAAGTTAAAAGCAGTTCTTATCCTCCTCCATCAGCAACACCCCAGTGTCCATGAGAAAAAACTTTAATCCCAAGTGCTCCCATGGAGCTGTTCAGTGGCCACTGGTCAGCCTGTTTCTGTACTGAGCAGCTACCAGGGGTGAATGTGTGGAAATTAGTGATCATGGAGCTCATGCTAAAGTGATATAGCCTCTCTGAGTAAATAATTAAATTCAACTTTATTTATTCACCAAATCACAATATAAGTCATCTCAAGGCACTTTATAATGTAAGGTTTAAGACCTTACACAGAATATATAAATATACAGAATATTTGTAGAAAACCCAACAATCCCACTTGAGCTTGCACTAGGCAACAGTGGAGAGAAAAAACTCCCTTTAATGCAAGAAACCTTCAGCAGAACCAGGCTCAGGGTGGGCGGTCATCTGCCTCGACTGGTTGGGAAAAGAGGAGAGAGAAAAGAACAGCAGACAACAGAGATCAAAACAACAACAAGGAGCAAAACTATAAGCTTTATCAAAAAAGAAAGTTTTAAGCTAAGCCTTAAAGGTAGAGAGGGTGTCAGCCTCCCGAACCTGGGTTGGGTGCTGGTTCCACAGGAGAGGAGCTTGATAGCTAAAGGCTCTGCCTCCCAGTCTACATTTGGAAACTCTAGTTGTACCATGGATCTAACCTCCTCTAATTAACTAACTTCTTTTTCAGAGGGACAACAGCATCAAGTATAATGTGCAGAGAAGCTGCTGCATTATCAACAACATAATCAACCTGTGCAGGAGTAATGTTCCAGTCAGGAGAAGGATTTTAAACTCTATACTTTTATACCTACTGTATATCAACTAATTTGTTTAACCATTAACTCACCAAATCACTTACTTATGTAATTCAAATCAATTCAACTTTATTTATATAGCAATTCACAACACAAGTCATTTCAAGGCACTTTACAGTGTAAGGTTTAAGACCTCACACATTATATATATAGAATAATGTGGAAAACCCAACAGTCACACTTGAGCAAGCACTTAGGCAACAGTGCGGAGGAAAAACTCCTTTTAATGGAAGAAACCTCCAGCAGAACCAGGCTCAGGATGGGCGACCATCTGCCTTGACCGGTTGGGGTGAGTGGACAGAGGAGAGAGAAAAGAACAGCAGGCAACAGAGATCAGTACAACAACAAGGAGCAGCAGATGAGGCACTAATAAATTGACCAGTAGTAGACCAGCACTCTGAGAGTGAAGTGCTCTGCTGGCATAAGGTTCTATGAGGTCTTTAAAATATGTTGGGGCCTGATCATTTAGGGCTTTATAAGTGAGGAGAAGGATTTTAAACTCTATTCTAGATTTAACAGGTAGCCAGTAAAGAGAAGCTAATGTAGGAGAAATATGATCTTTCTTGTTTATTCCAGTCAGAACTCTGGCTGCAGCATTCTGGATTAGCTGGAGACTTTTGAATGAGCTATTGGGACATCCTATCAGTAACGAATTACAGTAGTCCAGTCTAGAAGTGACAAATGCAGGGACTAGTTTCTCAGCATCACTCTGAGACAGGATGCTCCTAATTTTAGCAATATTCCTAAGGTGGAAGAAGGACGTTCTAGATATTTCTTTTATGTAGGAAGTAAATAATATATCTTTGGCAAAGATAAAACTGTTTTTTGCCTTTTCCAGTTTGGATCTGAGAGACTAAGAGTGAGGCTCTTAAATGAATTAAAACTATGTTTAGGTCTGGGGTTGATTAAAGCTTGAGTTGCAGATTGCTGCTACTTCTCCGCCCCGACCTGTACTTCTAGGAATATGATAATTAAAATGATGTGGGAGGGTTTACTCATTCAAACTGACATATTTATCCTGCTGCAGCCAGGTTTCAGTGAGACTAAATAAATCTTTCTGATGGTCACTTATCAAGTCATTTACTAACTAGGATTTACACAAGAGATCTGATATTTAATAATCCACACTTTGTGGATTGGTTCAGTTTTTATTCTGGTCTGTAAGAGGAGTAGTTTTTATTTTTATTAAGTTCTTATCATTCACTTCCACTTGTGTTAATTTTTGATTTATATAATTTAGGTGGACAGGGAGCAGACACAATCTCTATGGGGTGCTGATAGTTTTGGGGGGGTGACGGCAGTAAGGAAGCTGCAGAGAGGCATGTAAGACTGCGACTCTGCGTCCTGGGATCTTCTCCGGGATATCAGAGTTTAGGAGGTCTAATAAACTCTGCCATATTTCTGGATATAAGAGCTGCACCGTCCAAAGTGAGATGGATGCCATCTCTTCTAATCAACCCAGGTTTTCCTCAAAACGTTTTCCATTTGCCTATGTAGTCCACATTGTTATCAGGACACCACCAAACAACCAGCGATTAAATGATAACATGCAGCTAAACATGTCATCACAGATCAGTTTAGGAAGGGGACCAGAGAAAACTACTGAGTCTGACATTGTTTTAGCATAATTACACACCAATGCTTCGTTAATTTTAGTGACTTCCGACTGGCGTGGTCGGGTGTCATTACTTCCTGTGGGAATTATAATGTTACCATATTTACGTTTATCCTTAGACAGGAGTTTCAAAAATGATTCGACGTTACCTGCTCTGGCTCCCGGATTACACTTCACTATGGTCGCTATAGCTTCACGTTTCTGACTATGGAGTTGCCGAAAATCAGAAAATCAGTGTTTCCCAGCGGGTGTGTCACTGAGCGAAGAAAATTTATTAGTGCCTCATCTGCTGCTCCTTGTTGTTGTACTGATCTCTGTCGCCTGTTGTTCTTTTCTCTCTCCTCTGTCCACTCACCCCAACCGGTCGAGGCAGATGGCTGCCCACCATGAGCCTGGTTCTGCTGGAGGTTTCTTCCGTTAAAGAGAGTTTTTCCTCTCCACTGTTGCCTTACGTGCGTGCTCAAGTGGGACTGTTGGGTTTTCTACATTATTCTATATATTTATATAATGTGTGAGGTCTTAAACCTTACACTGTAAAGTGCCTTGAGATGACTTGTGAATTGGCGCTATATAAATAAAGCTGAATTGAATTGAATTGAATTATTAGAAACGTGAACAGGCTGGTGGTGAACCTTGGGCGAGGGTTTCTGATTATGCTTCCTTGTGACAGTCCCGAGCCGGCCTGATTTCCCTGCTGCAAGGGAACTGCCGAGGGACCGCTAATGGTGGCTAAGCTAGCCGGTTTCGCACCTATTACCGGGACCAGATTATCTGGTTTAATTTCCATAGTGCGAAACCGGGCTTCCAATTCGACCAACTTCGCCTCTACGCTACAAATAAGCTACACTTAGTACAAATACCCTTATCATTAAAGGAGGCAGAGGAGAAGCTAAACATATTGGCATATTCCTCAGGCGCTTGAGAGACTTCAGACTGCCCTCTAAGGTGCTCAGGAACTTTTACTCCTGCACCATAGAGAGCATCCTGGCAGGAAACATCTCATCCTGGTTCGGGAACAGCACCATGCAGGACAGATAAGCTCTACAGAGGGTGGTGCGATCAGATGAGCGCATCATGCGCTCATCTGATCAGCTCCCTGACCTGCACTCGATCTACAGCAAGCAGTGCTGGACCAGGGCCGGGAAGATTGTGAAGGACCTCAGTCACCCCAGCAATGGACTGTTCTCTCTGCTGAGGTCAGGAAAGTGTTTCCGCTCCCTGAAGACCAACACAGAGAGACTGAGGAGAAGCTTCTTCCCGCAGGCGATACATTCTCTCAACCAGACCACTACCCAGGACTAAATCATCTTTGCATTTTCGCACAATTTTTATGGATATTACATAGGACTAATCCTCCCTGCATTTTTGCACACTGCACAGAAATGGACATTCATGGACATTACTCATCTGTACGCTCAGGCACAGTTTCACACACCAAGGACACATGTACATTGCACATTCATGCACAATTGCACTTCTGCACGTTGCAGATTATGGACATTTATGGACCAGGGACATCCACACACACATGCACATTTCCACACTTCCTGGACATTTCCACTAATTTCCATGTACATTCATCCTCATATTTTTCGTATTGTATAGACTTTCATCTCATGTATAGATCTATTGTACAGATAAGTTTTGTTAATATTTCTTACATCTTATATATTTCTTATATATTTCATTTTATTTTATTTCTTTTTTTAGATAGTTTATATATATTGTTCTATTCATCTTGTTAACGTTTCTTTTACAACTTTAAGGGCACGAGCGGTCGCCTAAGCATTTCACTGCATATCGAACGGTGTATGACTGTGCACGTGACAAAAAAAATTTAAATTTGAATTTGAATATTGCAAACTGAGCAGGACAGAGAAGGAGAGGGAGACAGAGAAGCCATAGCTAACAGGACAAGGTAGCGAAGCTAACAAAACATTGTAATTGATAGTTAGCAGGAGTTTTAAAACAAGTCATTGAGTCATGCAAGCTTCTGATTAAATACGTAAGACAATCTGTGTATAACAATCAGTAAATTAATTAGCTTTCATTCTCAGTAAAAGCACGGGAGATAGAATTCTACCTTACAGAATCTATAATCACAAAGCTGATTTTAGTTAAAATGTTCCCAACTACCATTTTTGCTATTTTAACAGGATACACATAACCACTAATATTATCGTCTTTTAAAATCATATATGCCAGCTTCTCTCCAGTATGACTTCTCATGAGTCTCTTCAGATGTTATAACTGCACCAAACACACCTGAGCTTCTAAGTTCTTATTGGAGCTGTCTCTGTCCTTCTCATTTCCACAACAAAAACAAAAGTAAATTAAATTATTCTTAGTATTATTAAGTGCAAACAGTAAAGGCAAATCATGATTAAGGTTACATGCCAGATCTTCCACAACAGAAAATATGGGATTTGTGTAAGATGAGATATTTTTCAGCATTGTCTGGACATTTAGTGTTTTCTACATCGATGCTGTTGATTAGTAGAGTGCTATGGTTGTTCTGTAAGTGTCTGCAAAGTGATTGTGTTAGCCATGGTGTATAGCAATATTTTTTTACAGTGATTACAAACTGTATCTTTTCTGTCACTCATCACTGATTTTTTTTTCATGTGTGTGATAATGTCTGTTTAAACACTTCCACCTAAGAGCTGTTTTGAATATTTAATACAAATACTTACAAAGGAGCAGTGTCTTCAATGCCATCTGACTTATTTCCAACGTCATCGTGGAACATATGGGAAAGGTTGTTCCATGTTCCATGTTTTGTCAAATGGAACAAACAAATAACAATTAAATTATCCCTTTTAATCAGTTATAAAATAGAAGTGAAGACAATATTTTAAATACATTTTAAACCATACAGGGCTTATGGTATTCATAAAATGAATACCATGACCCAAGGTAGAGTTGATCCCACACTCTATGAGCAGAGCAAAGCATAATTTAAAGCAACCAACTATGTTGGTCACAGCCGTTTAAACTTAAATAATTTGTTTTTTTTTTCTTCTGTCAAGCTTCTTTCAACACAAGCACATCAAATTAAATATTTTTAAACCATTAACAAAGCTCAAAAAAGCATCACACTTAACTGGTAGAATCAAAATGGTTCCTGCACATAAAACAAAAAATCTATAACTTTATAAGTATTTAGAGTTTATCACTATCAGTATACATGTCATTCAGTGATAGTGGCTGCATTTATGACTCTGCTACAAACAGGAACAGCTACCAGCTTAACCTATATACTTTTGAGGATATAAATTTCCCAACGTGTAAAATAAACATAGATTAGCTAAAAACTCGCCACCAGACTAATTAAAAGTTGACGATAAAACAGTCAATTTGATTACATTTTATGGGGTCATGCTCTTGGGATAGTTTTATTGGTGCCTGCCATTGAAAATGAATAGGAGGCAATGCATTGCATGGCGAAGCCATGCAAAGCATTGCCTC
>JAUYWH010000149.1:0-12917 GCA_034779795.1 Ctenopoma multispine
GATAGATAGATAGATAGATAGATAGATAGATAGATAGATAGATAGATAGATAGATAGATAGATAGATAGATAGGTTGAGAGAAGACAAACAGTTCCTATTTGACTACACCCTCATTGGTCACTTTATTAGCAGCTCTTCCATAACTAAGTTTATTTGTTTTCAGTATTTGTTGAAACTGTGAAAAAACTACTATATGGTTGTTACTGTGTGTGTGTGAGACTCATTTGAAGTACTTCTTAAACGAGTTTTCAAATGTTTTTTAAAGATGGTGATGGTCTCAGCAGGGCAGGTCATTCCACCAACTGGGGACAACAAAGGAGAATAGACTCGACTGGGATCGGAGACCCCCGGTAAAGGGAATTTTTAATCTCATTTAATTTGCAGATCTGAGAGGACGTGCAGGAGTGTAACTTACTAATAACGTGTTGATATATGTATTAATGTTTTGGTATCATTAATATATTGATTTATATTTACGTGTAAATAGATCTTGCATGTTACTGTGAATGATGTTTGTTTTTAAAGAAGCTGGAAGCTGAGCTGAGGATTTTGACTAACTTTAAGTTCCGTTTTAATATAGAAATAATTTGACACAATATACAGTGACAAATAGTATAGAGAAGAAGAAAACGTGATGATGCTGAGACTGGAAATACAGCTTAACTGGGGAGTTGATGAGCTAAATTCTTTGTGTGTTTGAGATGATGTGACGTGTTGCACATCTGTGCATCTAATGTAATCTAATACAGCAACTATGTCATCAATTTTACTTTAACAAATTATTTGTTCAGTAGAAACTCAGACAACTGATAACTGAGGTCATAGTAGGTGGTGGAGCAGTGGTGGACTGCATTATATAAGAGGTAGTTTTAAGGTTTTGGCCTCATAATATGAAGCGGCACTCCAATTGTTATTCAATGAAAGTGGAAAGTATCTAAATATTTTAGGGCCAAATATCTGAATATCTAAATCACACATTTAGTCCTCTTGTTTTGTTTATCTTGCTAGTTTCTTCCAGTTTCTGATAGTTTCTGATCAGGCAAAAAGTTCACATGCAACTTCAAAACCACACATGGAAGCAGCTCCTGAACATGAAATATGAAGACATTATGATATTTATTGTTTAGTTATTGGTTGGATCCTCCCACAGACACATACATTAAATCTTTTTGATTCCTCACCACTAGACAGAACAGTGTTCCACAGTCAGATATTAACCATTGCACTCTTCTGCAATATGGCTCAACATCTGACATTTGTATGACCTTGGAGGTCAGCTGTCATACCCCCTCACTCATAAACACCAGTAATTTAGCATGACGTCCAGTAATCCACCTCCTTGGAATAACAGTAAGATTGCTCTTTTCCTCTTTACAGCTCTCCCTCCTTTTAAATTGTACCTTTGCCCTTTTAATCTCTTTATTTTGAAGGTCCTGTCTAGCATATGATTTACAAAATACCACTGACGTTCTATTTGCTAGTGTCTTAGTTTTGGTTTCTTTAGCTGATCCTTACCTGACTTTAATTTTACCAACCAGTTTCCCCAGTTTATGTCTGATGTTAATCATATTTTGATTCAAGTGTCTGCTGCCATTTCACTCACACATAGCACCAACACATTTGTGTGTGTGTTCATACCTTCTATATAGTCACAAGACAAAGTAATGGTGCTGTTTGTAATTCCCTGGTTTTCTGCATAAAGTGATCATTAAATCTGATCTGATCTTCACCATCTATAGATGAGGCTAAGGTTGAAGTGTTGACAGAAGAATGCATAAAACCTTTATCAAATAATACATCATCATCATACTATCAGAACTATTCAGACCTGTCCTCTCACTTCGTGTCACTGTCCTTGTTGCTCATCTCGCTCCTACCACCAGAGGGTGACTCCTCGATGGGGCAGCCTCAGCTGTGTTCCCGCACAGCACTTTGCCAGGATCAGTCTGCGCCAAGTCTTTAATCTAATAAATCAGGTTCATGGCACATCAAGTGCTGAAGTCTCTTCTAGCTGAAGTAGTGATAGAAAGTCACTGAACAACACAAAGTAGACACGTTAATTGTTTGTTGTTGTAGAAGACAACATGTCTACTAATGCATCAGAAACCTGCTCAAGGGCATAAAAAGCAATGGTGGAAGTGGAGAATATAAGTTGTAACTATAAAACAGTATTTGTGTGTCTTGGATGACACATGTATTATGACTTAAGGTATTTCCTTTTACCTCTCTGTCTGTCTGAAAGTTAAATCTCTTCATACTGTGCTTAGGTGACTAAGAAACATCTGAAGACGAATATTTGTAGTGTTGCTTTGAGCAGTATCTGTCATTGCTATTATTGAATCTCACTACAAGTTTAGTTTTATTTCAGTGATTATATTATTATTTAAAATAGTATTATTACAATACAAATGTTAATAAAAACAATACAAACCACAGGAAAAAACAAGTGTATGAGAGGAGGAGTGATTCTAAAAAATTATCTTCACACAATACACTTAATTCTTTTATATGGTTTTATGTTAGTGGAGATACATAAACGTATAAATATAAAGAATAGTTTCACACCTTCTTCCAGTAATTTTTTTATACTTACATCTCTAGTGCTGAACATGTTAGTGAAAACTAAAAATCACATTACATCAAAGCTCCAAAATCACATCTGTATTGTTTGGGTCACAGCTTTTAGCAGCTTGTTCTTCATGTGTGTTTATTCTTGTTCTGTTGGTGTCAGATGTTCTGCTGCAGAGACGTCTGATTCTTTCTGAGCCTCCTCAAGTGCTGATGCTTCTGCTTTGGTCGTTGTTAGCTGAAAACACAAAGTTTAACCTTTTAATAATATTTTTGTTACAGTTTTAGGTCTTTTACATTTAGTCTTGTTTTTAGTGTTTTTTTCAGTTTTTAATCTATAAAACAATAACAGACAAGAAAAGTTAAAGAGTGTGTTTTATTTGAAGAGAAGAACCTTGTTCTTGTTCTTCTCCAGCTCTTTTCTTCAGAGTCTCCAGTTCTTCCTCCACTTCCTCTCTCCTCTGCTGCTCATCGTGCAGCATCTTCTCCAACTGGGAGAGAAGAGAGGAGTTTTATTTAGTTAATGCTTAATAACAGTTAAAGTGGTGTGAGGATCATCACTACGTATGGATATTGTGCTTTAAAACTCAAACCTCCTTCTTGTACTGCTCTCTCAGTTCAGTCAGCTCTCTCTCACGCTCCTCATTCTTCTCTATGAGAGACGAAATGAAAAGCTCTGACTCATGTATCTAAAAACCAACACAGAAAAAGTCAGGAAACCAGTTGGTAGGTAACTGGAAACAAACTCATAAAGATGGAGGAGTGATGAATGGACACGGTGATGTTCTGCACCTTGTTGTTCTCCTTCTCCAGCTCCTTCTTCAGTGTCGTCAGCTTTTCCTCAGCCTCCTCCCTCATCAGTTTCTCCTTTTCTACTGCTGCTACTTTATCATCAATCTGGGACAAGAAGTAAAAAGAGAGAGGGGAAGTCATGCAGAAATCTGTAACATACAGTAAATCCTGTCAGTCTTTTCTTGCCACCACTGCTCTGCAATGTCCTCTGACACCTTGTTCCTCAGTAAAGAACAAGTCACTGTCACATATGAGTGAATGAAGAGGATGGGTCCATAGGGTCTTTATTCAGGTCCTGGTCCACTATCATCCTCTTCTATAACTCGACTGTAACATCGCTGTACGCTTGTCGGTTTGTGTTACAGGATGCTTTATTTTTTTTATTTATTGTCTGTCTGATCATGTGAATAATCAGATTCAACAGAAGAATCATACAGACATACAGTGGTATATAAGCAAATAAATACATGAGAAATGAGGAGAAGAGAAGAGAAGAGGGTAACAAAAGGGCAAAGAACACAAGAGGAAAAAGTACAAAATAAAGTAGTAAGTAATGCATAAATAACCACTGTTAGGTAGGAGTCCTCAAGCTCCATCCAGAAGTAACAGAATTGGGGTGGTGACCAAATTATTAATTATGTATACGTGTGTAATGTGTAACATGTCTGTGGGAAGTATGACATGACCTTTAGTTTGTTGATTTATTTATAATTATGATAAATCTCACAGAAACACACGTCCTCACAGTTTCCATTCATCAGATTGAAAGACAAACTGAGCAGTTTAAGAGTCTGACACAAACTTATTTTCCAAGTATATGTTCGTGTACCTCGTTCTGCAGTTTCCTGTTCGCTGCCATCATGTTCTCCAGTTTGTTTTGGGTTTCCTTCAAATCTTCAACAGTCTGGCTCCAGCTCCTCTCTGCTACCAGCCTGTTCTTCACCAGCTAACAGACAAACAGACAGACAGACAGACAGACAGACAGACAGACAGACAGAGAGACAGACAGACAGACAGACAGACAGTGCAGGAACAGTTAAAACTTCACATTGTGTTTGACATATTACTAAGCATAGAGTGTTCACTTTAAAACTCAGTATATTGTGTTTTGCTTTAAGATTGATATTTTATATGGTTGTAAAAAAATTCAAATGTTAACAGTAGTAGCTAACAGTACATTTACCAATTAAACAGCCTCTTTTTTCAGTCTTTGTGTAGTTTTTAAGTATGTGAAAGTTTTAAAGTGATATAATATAAACCTCTTTCTTCTTTGTCTCCAGCTGTTTGTTCAGGGTTATTAGGACATTATCCTTTCTCTCATTGTCATTATGGAGCTGCTGGACTTCATGTGTCAAGTCCCTGAGCTGAGAGAGGAGAAGAGATTAAGACACACAGGCTGACAGATGTGATTTCTATTAAAACAAAGAATTGAAGATCAACAGTTTACTGCACAAATATTCATCTGATAAAAAAATCAGTTAGACTCGGTGCATAGTTCACATATAAGGAAACTTCACCACATGTGGCTCACGTGTCTAAAATGTGCTGCTGAGCCTGTAGATTACAACAGAAGTGAAGTAACAACAAAGCTTGTGCCAGAAAATTAAGACAATAATGAAACTGACTTCTACAGTAGCTCCAAACTGACTTCTACATGCAAATTAAAACAAGTCAAAATGCTTTAGAAGTCAGATACGTTTACCTGCTGTTCACTCTCATCCCTCAGTTCAGTCAGCTGTTTCTCACACTGCTCATTCTTCTCTGTGAGAGACTCAGTCTCCATCTTACACTGATGAAGCTACATTATTGGTGAGAGAAGACACAAGGAATTCAGCCACCAGTTTGTTTACCATGACTTACTGTCTTACATACCAAACATATAATACAACATAATCTTTCTAAGTTGCTCAGAACATGTCAATATAAAGATGATGAAGACATGAACCTCCTTGTTCTTTGCCTCCAGCTCCTCCTTCAGGTTCTGCAGGTTCTTCTCAGCTTCCTCCCTCCTCTGCTGCTCATCCTTTAACTTCAGCTCCACGTCAGCCACTTTATTATTAATCTGGGAGAAGAGAGACAGTGTTAAAGATGTTCTGATGACTTGTTGGTCTTCAGTAAGGGTTGGTGGGGTAACCATTAAATTCAATTTTTTTCAAATTCAAATTCAAATTCATTACTACAAAAATACATTTAAAGTTACTTTATATAGTAACTATTTACATTCACAATTAGTTTAGATTTTATGTTTACCACTTAGTATCAAATATTAATGCATTTATTCTGGTTAAGGCTGTAAAAAATAACATTTTCATATATATTTCATACTTGAAAAAATGACGGACTGATTACATTTATACTAGGTGGTCAAACGTCTAATCCTAATCAATGCCACATCTTACCAACACCTGGAGCGAACGTCATCACGTGTCCACATGTTGGTGCTGTCAGTGGACCTGCTGTGTGTGGTGTTTTTGGAGAACGAGCTGTATAATACAATTGCCAAAGTCATTAGGTAGTGCAGTGTGTTTATGAGTAGATCTCCTCAAAAATGAGGGAAATGCAAACTTTGTGGATTTTAGACCTCAAGGATACATGTGAGATCATGCAAATGTGTTTGTATATATGAGAACTATGATGGAGAGGGCACCTTTAAAGAAATGAGACCAGCTGTAGAAGAACAAGAAGTTGTAAAGACATAATATAAACCTCCAGCAGGTTCTTCTCAGCTTCCTCCCTTCTCTGCTGCTCATCTTGTAGGTTCTGGATCTCAGCTCGTTTGTCTTTTAGCTGGAGGATGTAAACAGCCTGTAGTCAGTTTTCATGTTTGGATCTACTTAAAGCTAATGCAGAGGGAATTAAAGTCATTCAGGCACTTAAGTGTTGTGGGAAGTCATTCAGATTAATGCAATGGAAATTTACTTCTTTCTGCAGGTTGTTGTTCTTGTCAGTCTTCTTCTTCAGTTTATCTTTGATGTGTTGCAGCTCTGCATCGGTCTGACTCTGGTTAAGGTAAATCGTCTGTTGTCTGATCATCTAACAGACAGATGGATGCTGTGATTTACTGCAGGAAGTGACCGTATGGAAAACGTGTGTAAAAATTCTATTGTGCAACAGTTCTCAAACAGAGACCAAAACTGTGACCCAAAACATCCACAATCTCATATTAATGTAAAGATGGTGGATGTAACAAATGTACCACTGTTAGATAATAGACAGAAATAGAGGAAATAATTATTTAGCATTCTACATAAATACACTTATGAATGAAACATCCAGTAATTATCTAAGTCAGTGGATATATTGTGATCTTTTGCAGCAGTTAGGTCACGGTAACGTGTGTAACAGGTGCCTGGAAACAAGTAAATCAGTGTGTTGTAGGAAAAAAACATACATGGGGTGAGGATTTAAGATTATTAGATTAGATTAAGGTGAAGACATAAACCTGTTTATTCATGGCCTCCAGCTCCCTCCTCAGCATGTCCAGGTCATCCTCGGCCTCCTGAAGTTTGTCCTTCACGTACTGAATTTTGTTTACTTTGTCTTCCAACTGAAAGAAGAGAGATGATGAAGAGGCAGAAGACATTGAAACAGAAACAGATTAAAAGTTATCAATTATGACAAATCAATTGCAGCCTAATATTTTCACCTTTTGAATAACTTTATATAATAAGAGAATATTTTGCATTACTGACAGACAGTATCTTATGAATAACTTGGAAATCCATTGTGTTTTATTTTGACACTGTTTATTAGTAATAGATAGACTTTGTTGACAGAAAAAGAAAATTTGAAAAAAAGTAGCTCTGCATAGTTTAGTCAGTTAGTCACCAGGTGTCAAATGAAATCACACTGATCAACACAGAAATGAGATGAACACACTGTGTGGATATGTTGTGTAAGACAGTGTTCATATCAGGTAATAATGCATGAGGATTTACATGTATTGGTAATTATTGTTTCTGCTAGTTTTGGACATTGAAACTAAACCACCATAACAAAAAAGTAACTTTCCTTCCGTTTAGTTAAAACTACTGACATCTCTCTTTCAATTACTGTTTACTTGTACTTCTGCAGACTGATCATGGCTGGTTGTGGAGTTGTAACTGAATCTTACCACCTGACCTCAGATATTATCACAGTGATCAACAAAGCGACTGAGACAGATATGTTTCATGCATGTGCCCTGTTGTGTAATCAATGTGAATATCCACACATAAGACACGTTGTCTTACCTTCTCCATCCTGCGAAACGCAACAATGAATTTGAGTTGTTGGAAAGACTCCTGAAATCCTTGAACAGTTTCCGTTTTCATCCTCTTTAATCTCTCCAACTGGTGGATAGAGAAACTGTTTAGAGAAGATGACTTTATTTCTGTGGACTGTATCTGTGGTGACATCAGCAGCTGCACACACAGATATAAGTGAGAGATGATGTGTATGTGTGTATATTTACTTCAGTATTCAGTTTCCTGATCTCCATGTCCCTGCTGTTCAGCTCACTTTGGGTCTTATTCTGCTCTTTAACCAACATTTCCATGTCAGCTGACCGTCGGTGGTTGTCCATCTAAATCATCATCATCAGTTTTACTACAACTCACAGTCTAACAGAGACGCCAAGTAAAAGTGGACTGATTATATGTTTCCAGCTGTTGTGTTGACTTATTTATTCCTACTCAGAAAATACAGATGTTATAGATGTAAAGAAGTTACCTCATCGTTTGTTTCCATGTTCCTGGGATTCTCTTCTTTCAGCTGCTGGACTTTAAACTACGAGGAACAAGAAACAGATTGAGCCGCATCAGTTTTCTTAAAAGCTTTTGAGTTTGCGTATAGATTCATTAGTCATGATGTGTTATTTAAGAAATCACAGTGTTTGTTACAGATTTTATTGTTGTTCTGAAAAACTGTGCATGTACCTGATTGGTCACTGGCCCCTTCTTCACTTTTCTCTCAGCTTCCTTCTTCAGCTGCTCCTCATCCTCCTGGTCTCCATCTATTTCATCTTCAGGCTGAGATTAAAGTGAGATATAAGTAGAGACTCAATAACAGATTGGTTCGTTTACGTTAAGGTATATGACATCTCCCTGTAACAACAGCAACTGAGGATTTCAAACAAGCAAAGAAAAAGAAGTGAAGAAAGATGATTAAGTATTATTCATTATAAAGTATATATAGTTTGATATGTGTAGATGTAAATGTTACAACACATGCCAACTAGTTATTAATTTTCTGTTTATAATTTTATTACTGAATAAAGAATATGTGGGAAATAAAAAAACTTTCTTACATGTTTGCTCTGATTCTCTGTTTCTGCTGTGTCCAGAGCGTCCAGCGTCACCAGATCCCCTCCAGCTGTCTCGATGTGATCTCTCCTGCTTCCTCCTGTCAGAAACACAGTGTCCAGTTGTAGACAGTTTGATTGGGTTTAATGTTTTATCACTGTTACTGTTAAGGATGCTTTCATAAAGCAGTGGTCTCTATCTTAATAACAGGGTCCAAGGAGTTTGTAACTTACTGCTTTGGTTTTGTTTCCATCTGTACACGACAAAGCTGACTAACAGAATAAACATGGAAGTAAGAACGAAACCCAAGCTGAATGGAGCAACAGAATAGGACAGATTCTGGTAGAAATCATCTGAAATGATAGTAACGCAAAATAACATGGCATTTTTAAGAAACATGGTTTGATTTAGCTCTTAGCTACGTAGCGTGTGTACTTATTGTTCGTTTACCTGTGCTGACTGGGAGGCTGTGGAGGGCACACAGCAAGAATCCAAACCAAGCACACACACTCATTGTCCTCTGTAAGCCAAGAAAAGAGAGAAAAAGCATTAATATGCAGTCTGCTGAGACATTATCTCCACGTTTACCTTTCATTTAAATTTAACCTAATCGAACAGTAAAACTGACTGTCAGTGTCAAGGTATGCAGTAACATGATTAAAGTGAAAACACTTCACAGTATTATATTAGCTATAATTTGATTAATTAATTAAATTAAGGTATATTCAAATTAAGTGACCAAAATATACCTCGCAAACGATATAAATTTTGTTTCCATAAAAAAAAAAAAAAAAAGGAAAACGTTAGGCAACACTAATAACTTCAGTCAAACCTAACACATATATAAATACAATGTATGGTATAATAATCAGTTATTCAGAAAATACACATGCTTAGAGACACATGAATTACAAACCGAACAGCCATAACATTAATACCATCTTGTTAATGTTGTGTTGGACAGGGGTCTGCATGGGGAAAATGTGATGCTGCTATGGTTGACAGCCTACAGACTGGCTTTAATCTGTGACCTCTAACCATCTCAAACTCTATTAGCCACAAACCTATGATGGACTATGATAAAACTCTTTCTAAATTTGGTAGCACTTTACAATTCAGAAATAATGAGTAATATTTTAGTAATAACAAATGTGGGGCTATATTTTAGTAATAACAAGGTAATAGGGAGTAATGGTTTAGTAGTAACACTGTAACAGTGTAACAGTGTTATCATGTCAAGAATAAAAAATCAGGTAGTAACAGGTAGTTTATGCTCAGTTTCATGGTCATTACTTGTCATAATATGACGTTTTTCTATGTAATTACTTCATTTCCTAGTGTTTAGTTTCCACTTTATTACCCGTATGTTTCTGGTCTCCTCTTAAATATCTCAGTTGCTTATATCTTCTACTACCTGGTTATTACTACCAAAACATTGCTCTATTTTTTATTAGCAACATAATAATATCTTTGCATTGTTATTAAAAAAGTATTAACCCCCATTGCATTTTAAGTATTACAGTAAACACCCTATTATGTTGCTAATTCTGAAATATTACCCCACTATGAAGTGCTACTCGCATTTCTCAAGCAGTGGGATGCACAAAACACTAGACGTGCACATAATATTTAGTGTATTTTTTTAAACCACCAAAACATAATTAAAATTAAGTTCAGAATTATTTTTGCTTGTAATCATCATCTGATGTATCTTATTAGCATTAGCATCTGATGTCACTGCCAAACACTAAATTAACATTTATATAAATATATAACGCTCTCTATCTTATTTAGACTCTAAGTTAAGTATGTAAAAATATTTTGGACGAGCTTTATGTTAATCAAACGTGCTTCATAAATATCTGTATTATCATTAGACCATAAATCATAATAACAACCAAAGAGTCAGTGTTTACCTCAAGATCCAAGTTGTTCCATCTGTTCTTGTCAGATTACGTCTTACTCTAACACACCTCCTTTAAACAGGTGTTTTACAGTAACACCTATTGTGACTGGAGGTGTGACTTCCTCAGAACTAGCTGTGAAAGAATTTCATGTTTTGATTTGTGTTTGTGTATCTGTGTGTGTTTAGTTATTAGCTCACTGTTATCAGTCTGTTTACTGACAGACATCACAGTAAAACAGTGCCGGACTAACTCCTGTTCTTCTCATAGAGTCTCTATCATGACGGGTTTACTGTGGAACAAAGGAAAAAGGTTAAACAACAAGTCAGTCATATGTCTTTCCTTTTTTCAAGGGAAAATATGTTTAGTGTTTGTTTAATATTTTCTGTTCATGATCAGGTTTGACTTCATTCCTCCCACTTAAGATAGAATTGGTTTTCTGTTTCCTTGGAATAACAGGTGATCTACTTCTTTATGTCAGCATATGTTAGTATTAAATGTCTTAATCTGCACATCAGATCACATCAGTGGAAAACTAGACTCATCACACTCTCGTTCTCTTGGTGCTCCAAAACCTTTTTATCTAGTAGAAACCAAATGGTACCAAACAAAAAACCTGAATAGAACGTGATTTCATAATTAACACACACAGACACTTTATTCATTTTTAAAGCACATGCAAGTGAAAATTTGACCATTTTGTGGTTGTTGTACTTGAGTATTTCCATTCTATACTACTTAGTAGTTGTATATTTTGTGACATAGATAATCAAAATACACTGAGGACACAACAGTATCTTGACTTACATTAACTGGACAACTCTAAAACATTGTTTGTAATACAGAGTGATACTGAAATATTCATAATGTTTATGTACTTTAACAAGCATGACAGCATTCCTGCAGTTGAAGATTGGATCAATTTCCTCTTTCATTAAAGCAACAGGTGCATTTAGAGACACCGTCAGATCTCAGTATCAGATATAAGTGACATCAAGCAGAAAGCTTTTAGAAATCAAAGTTGTGTGTCATGACTTTTATGTTGCATACGAATAGAAAAATATTTCAAATGATGAAATCAGCATCATAAGATTGTATTCCCATTCTAATGTTTCCCTCTGAGATGTTGGAATAAAAACAAATACAGAAATAAAAACTGCATGAAATTACTGTTTCTGCACACAGAGAGGGAACATTTTTCTTCACCTCTATAGACCTTGTTTGTTTTCTTTTTGTTTTTATAACTGCAAAGAGAAACATCCTTATTGATCCAGCTGGTGATATTGTTACAAACTATAAAGGACGAGTGGTTAAGATAATGCATGAATGTATTATTTGGCAACAAATGTCTTTAAAAGACTACAGCTCACACAGTAATACAAAAACAGCTTTTCTAATTATTTAGACATTAAGATCTTTTTTTTGTTTGTTTGTTTGCAAATAGTGTCTTATCAGCAGTGCATATGTCCTCAAGACTTATTAACAACAGGTCTTCTCTGTTTTCTAGATTTTCAGTCTGGACTAAAGTAGTGGACCAGGGGCCCGTTTCAGAAAGCAGGTTTAGTGAAAACCCTGAGTTAGTTAAGCCTGAGATGAGGGAAACTCTGGGTTTTCGGTTTCACAAAGCAAGTTCAGCGTAACTCTGAGTCGGTTACCCGGGCAACTTAGTCCGTGAACCTAACCTGCTCGCTGGCAGGTTTGCTTCAACAACTCTGAGTTTCTCCTGCTCGTAAATAGAAGCCTGCAGTCTGAGATCAGTAGCAGACACGGAGTGTCCGTTTCTTGACGAGCCTGCAGCTAATTATTTTTCTCCCTCTTGAAGATCATGTGTGATGCTGAATACATGATTAGCAATGTGCAAGCAAAGTGACAGAGTTGCTCGTGGTGAGTTTATCTACAGTATAGCTTTATTCTGATCAATATTCTGTTCCCTCCTATTGCAACTGAAACATTAAATTGTACCTTGTATTATTATAGGAGAGTTTGATGGTTACCTGCTGGGAGACAGAGGGTACCCCTGCCAGCGCCATCTGCTGACCCCTGACCGTGAGCCCGGCCCAGAGCAACGCTACAACGTAGCTCACTGCAAGACACGAGCCCGGGTGGAGATGACCATGGAGATGCTCAAGGCCCGACTCCTGTCCCTTCGCATGCTCAGGGTCACCCCAGAAAGGGCTTGTGACATGTAGTTCTACACAACATCACCACAATCAGAGGGGAACAATGTCCGACCCCTTTCCCTGATGATGCAGACATTAATCCCAATCACCCTGCTGATGCACAAGACGGGAGGGCTGTTAGAGACATGGTCTGACTGAAACATCACCTCCCCAGAGTCAGAGAAAGACAAAATGCCTCTTATTTTATGAG
>JAUYWH010000150.1:0-12913 GCA_034779795.1 Ctenopoma multispine
TGGATTAGCATACAGGAGCACCAGGAAACGTGAGAGAGAAGAGAGAGAGACAACACCAAAAGGCAGAGGCCGTAACACTAGTATTAAGTCTGGCATGGCCTGGTAGCTCAATGGGACAAGCATCAGACGGGGATGTAGAAAGTGCCAGGATCAAATCCCAGCCTAGACTCCCAGTCCATCCCCCATAACAGGTTTGTCCTTGAGCAAGACACTCAGCAATAGCTCCCCGTAAGTCGCTTTGGATAAAAGCGTCTGCCAAGTAAAGTATAGTCTCTCATGCTACGTGCTTGGAGACTGATTACCTTTTCTTCAGAGATACGTATTACACAGTCTTTTAACTGATTCTCTGAGGGCCACATTATCTGTGGCTAGGTTCTCAACGTGCTGTTGGCTAAACTCTAATGACTCACACAGGGCCTGAAACTCTTGGAGAAGAATTTCCAATAAAGACAGGTGCATGTCCAAAGTGGAGAGTTTTTTATCCATTCTCTTAGCAGAGGGGTTATTTTTGCTGCTGGACAGAGTTTTGTTTTTCTCAGTGACTACGATCTCAAACCACTCATCTATGAAATTCTGCATCCTGATCAGGTCTTCTTCTCCGTGCTCCAGGGTCCTAGAGTTTGTGTTCGAACTAGGCTGAGCTTTAAATTACTTCTTTTTTACTTTATGTTACTTCTGCTGTTTATAGATGAGTTGGAGAAAGAACAGATATTTACACAGATATTTCTACTCTTGGTCAGTGATGCGCTGCCATATTTGATTTTGCAAAATACTCTAGATTCTCTGGTACAAGCACAGAAACATGCATTTTCTAAATTAAGGTTTTTAGTATTAAGGGCGGGGGGGATCAAACCTACCTAGCCCTGTGCGAAAAATTTATTGCCCCCTAAACCTAATAACCGGTTGTTCCATTCTTAGCAACCGCAAGTCTTACAGCGCTGTGGAGGAATTTTGTCCTAGTCAACTTTCTTCGTTCTGGAGCTACCTTGATGTCCAATATTTTAGGATCTATAATAATTAGTATGCTATGACATTGGCTTCTAGTTAAATCTTACGACAACAGGAAACCCTATAAAATGCAGCCTCAACTCTTGTCAGTTTAAAGTTTTTACCTAGAACAGTAGTTCCTAAACTTGTTGATTGGTGACCACTCAAAATTAGCCAACATCATAATAGGTAATAAAGGTAATTTGTGAAAACGTAGCAGATTATTTCTAAATGATAAATTTACCTTGAGAAGCAGTGAGCAGCAGTCAGCAGCCATTCATTGTTGATGAGGGATCCTCCACAAAAGAGAGCCCCATTCCTCAAAAGAGCAACCTGCCAGGGCCAGTTACCTGGAGGGGCTTCCTGTCCTCCAATGATCCTGGTGTTGAAAGCAGCCTGACCACACACTGAAGAGAGAGACAGTCACAGATTAAATAATACTGTAAATTCAAAGAAATTCAATTAATTCTATTTATATAGCACAAAATGACAACACAATCATTTCAAGTGAGTCAAGTGGCCCAAGTCACATATATCAACAGGATGGGAGTTCTCAGATAATGGTAGAAGGCTATTGTTGAGAATGTTCCCAAGAAATTAGTCAGCTTCTCTCCATTGGCTCCCTGTAAAATCTAGAATAGAGTTTAAAATCCTGCTCCTCACTTATAAAGCTCTAAATGATCAGGCCCCAACTTATCTTAAAGACCTCATAGAACCTTATTATCCCAGCAGAGCACTTCGCTCTCAGAGTGCTGGTCTTCTTATAATAATAATATATTTTATTTGTGGGCGCCTTTCTGGAAACCAAGGTCACCGTACAAAGTATAAGAAAATTATAAACAATTGTAAATCTAACATCAATAAATATAAGCTTAAACGGTACATAAAAACAAAAGTTACAATGAAGGAAAAAAGAACCAGAAATTGACAACAACTTAAATCAATATCTAAACCAAGTAGGCCAGCTTAAAAAGATGAGTTTTTAGATTTGACTTGAATAGTGGAAGAGAGACTGTATTTTTGATGTCAGGTGGTGATAATGTAGGAGAAATATAATCTCTCTTGTTAATTCCAGTCAGACCTCTGTCTGCAGCATTCTGTCTTTTGAGTGAGTTATTGGGACATCCTATCAGTAAGGAATTATGCAAATGCTTAACTATGCTTAACAACAAATGCAAAACAAATGCTTCAGAACACACAGATGAACTGAAGAACTCGTAGAAATTCTGACAGAGACAAAGAAAACACTATGAGACAGAAGTTCTCCTAAGTGATGCTCCTTTTACATTGTTGTTAGAATGTATGTGACATATCACTAAACTAAACCTATTCAAACTAAGATGATCACAATAAAATGCACATCTGACAACATGGAGTTATTATCATAGCTAATCATAAGTTATTATCATAACTAATCATAATGTAATTAAATAACTGTTAGTTAATACAGCATGAAAAATGTTTGCACTCACGCTCAGCTGCAGGTGCTGGAGGGAGGTTCACAGGTGGAGGTAGAGTTGGACAGGTGACACTGAGGTCACCATCAGTCCCACTGGATGTGAAGGTAATAAAGCCTGGTGGGTTGCTGGTGATCTGGCTTTTGATCCAGGACTGGTACTGGGACACTCTGGTGTAGATGCCTGGTAAGTTAGGTAGAGCACATCCTATTCCTGAACTAGTGATTCCTGCCTGGATCCAGCGACCATTCTGCTTGCTCACCAGTGGACCTCCATCATCCCCCTTTATGAAGAGAATCAGCAGGATATAAAATCTGACACTAACCATTACAGACAGAGGTAGACACACAGTAACATATATAAATATTAGGACTGGGCCTGTTACTAGAACTATATATATTTATATATTTGTATATATTGTACTGCGTAGTTTATATTAATTAACGTTTATAACAATTTTATCACGCGTTAATGCACTTATTATTATTATTATGATGATGAAAGTCTGCTGCTCACTGGGTCTGAATACACATGCAGACAAACGATGGGTCACAGGAGGGGCGGGACATTGATGAGTACTGGCTTTGGATTGGCATCAAATAGCCTCTAAACCAATGAGAACATTTGGGGGTGGGCCTAATACTGCTGCAGCTTTCTGCAACAGAACCAATGCAGCAAATCACCCGAACAACGGACACCGACACAAACACTTAAAGGAATCATGACGTCCATGTGTTTCTTTAAATGACAGCAGTCAAATGAACACCTGTGTTTTTAAAAACGTGTTCAGGTGGTTGACTAGGCAATGGAGAAGAGCTTTGGTTTGTTTAATTTGATTACATTAATATTTAAGTTGAGATTTACAAGAAATATTAAACTGCTTCTGTATAAAGTGAATCCTGCTGTATTTTTTTTAAAGTGTAAACCAAACGTTATTGCACTTCTGTTCATATAGCAGTACTTTTAAAATAAATATTTGCAATAAACAGCACTAATACAAATAATCACCTGACAGGTGTCTTTCCCTCCAGCAGGTAAACCAGCACACATCATGTTGTCTGTGATTGATCCCACTCCATAGTCACAGTTACACTGTCTGTTCCCAACTACTGGAACTTGAACGTCCGTTAGGTTGAATGGGTCAGGAAGAGGCACTAGAAGTTCAATTCAATAAAAAGAACACGATAAATATTTCATCTCTTCATGATGCTTCATCATGTTGTTCTACTGGTCGACTGTTTTTGTAACAGAAATAAGAAAAGCAAAAATACGCGGAAGATGATGATTGATAAGATTTACATGAAGCAGATGCTTTTATCCAAAGCAATTTAGAAGTTGCACATACAAACTAAGAGCGATACCTCTAATGAGCTTTTGTCTTCCACATCTGCGGAACAAGCTGCTGCTTCCTATGAAATAAAACTAGTCTAGATTCTTTACAACCCACCTCCAGCTGCAGTGTCGCCCCAGCCAGTGGCCCAGGCAGCTGTGCCGTTGTAGAAGCTGCTGTCTGAAGCTGCCAGACAGACGGGCAGGATGTAGATACTGAAAGTCACTTGTGAGGAGAGTTTCAGGAGGGCGATGTCGTTTTCACCAGTACTGGAGGTGTAGTTGGGATGTTTGATGATCTGTGATACTGTCCGATCCACTTCATTGGGCCCAAAGGTTGATAAATTCTCAGCACCCAGTGCCACAATCAGACCGCTTGGGTTAGTGCTGTTGAAAGAAGGGAAATGGAATGAGGCACAATCTTGTTTTCACTGTTAATCACTTCGCCCAGATGTTGAACCACTGTGACTGTCAGTTCTCACCTGGAGAAGCAGTGAGCAGCAGTCAGCACCCACTGATTGTTAATGAGGGATCCACCACAGAAACCAGTCTCATTTATGAAAAGAGCAACCTGCCAGGGCCAGTTACCTGGAGGGGCACTCTGTCCTCCAACAATCCTGGTGTTTAACACAGCCCAACCACACACTGAACACACAGACACACAACAGGGTCAGGATTGTGATGAAGTGAACTAATGCTTTAATCTTTCTCTCTCCCCTAGATGTGCTCGTCCTCTCTCTTCCTCTCTTTTGCTATCAGAAATTTTACCATCAGTAATATCAGAAGTTAGCAGAATGTATTTAAATGTATTTCTAAAGATATATTAAATATGGTTTATTCCTTTTGTCGTCTATAAATCTCTCTGTATCTTTCTGCAGGTCTCTTGGAGCTGTAGTTACTGGCCGTCCTTACACTGTAAAGAGCCTTGAGATGACTTGTCTTGTGATTTGGTGCTATAAAAATAAATCCGAACTGAATCGAACTTAAATCATCTAATTTTACAGCTGTTGTTTTATTACTAGTTTGAGATTCTAGTTAGAAATTGTTAATATATTTCATGTAATTACAAACAATTTATTGAACAAAATTCTACACCACATATTTAAGAAGCAACAACTAACACACAGAATGGCAGGAAATGTCATATTAAATCACTGACTTACCGTCCTGCTGTGAGTGAGACTCTGAAAAATGGGAAAACACAAAGTCTTGAGAGAAATCTTTACTGATGAGTATTCTCTCCACTCTTTTTATACTCTAAGATACTAGAGAAGAACTTTTTCTCCTGTAATGTTAAAACGTGTTGATAAAAGGATCCAGGTCCAGGTGTGAGCAGAGTTCTTACCTGGAGTGATCAGAGTCAGCAGAGTCACCACACACATCAGTCTGTATGAAGCCATCATCACTCTGAGTGTGGATCATTGAATCTGCTCCAACATAAATACCTGCTCCTCTCCTCCCTCCTCACACACCATCACAAACACAAACACACCCCCCATCACTCATCCTTAAAGTGTTTAGTGTTAATAACTTATATGGAAATTACCTAAATTTATTGGCAGATAAATCAAATGTATTTAGTGAGTCGATATTCATGACTGCTGCAGGTCTCTGTGAGAACCATTCTTACCAGGGATCCAAGTTGGTCACAAAGTTGGTCTCTGCCAACAACCTTTGGCCACAACTTCAAATATGCAGAAGTGCAGCTGTGTTTCGGTAAAGCGAGCTCATCACCAGGAAGCAGCCTGGTAAACTGGTTAGATGGTTAAAAAAGAGCAGCACATGACTGATGACAGAAGGAGAAAACAAAGTGATCAGATAAGAACATCACACAGTGACGACAGGACAGTTTTTAACATCCAAACCTGCAGAGCTTTTGTAGTCTTTGTTAGTATATCTGTAGTTACAGCAGACTTCTGTGCTTTATGACAGAAAAGTCCAGCAACCAGGAACATGATTTCAGGAGAGAACTGATCAAGTTACTGTTCTGAATCTGTTGAAATTGATCTGCTGTATTAAAATAAGAGTTCACAGTAAGTGACAGTAGATTCACAGGTTTATTTACAAACTGATGTGATGTTTAAGAGCAGAAACAGGAGACGCAACATGAGCACAATCGCATCACTGGTCAGTGATGGACACATTTACTGAAACACTCACTTTAGTAAAGACGTGTTTTTTTTTACTTCAGTGAATGTACAGTACAGACCACACTGGTAAAAACACAAAAGGACGAGTATGTAGAGTGTAACTACACTGTAAAGTGATTTAATCGTTCACTTACTGTCATAACTTGGTTATTGTGAGACGTGAAGGATCCGATCACTGACCTGGTCTGTTAGCTGTTTACAGTCATGTCTGTTTTTGATGTTTGAGCTGTGACAGTTACACTTGATGAGTTTGATTGTTTTCCAGTTTGGATTTTAAGACACTAACACAGTGACTGAGCCTCTGGGACAGTACTGAAAAAAATATATGATTACAGAGCAAGAGAATAAAAGAGTAAAAGGATTATAATCATCAGCTCAACAGATGCAGGTGTTGGATCAACCTGAGTCAGAGCTCAGCCTCCACTATGCTGCTACTGTGAGTGTTTGTTTGACCTACTAATATATAGGATGATGTTATTATGACCAGTTTAGCCTCTAAACTAGTAGAAAAGTTGGTTCAACGTGACTTTATGTACAAGTCGAAATATTATATTTGGGCAGTGACCTCATAGAGATTGTGTGAAGACACAGTTTGATACAAGGAAGCAGCTTTTATTTCTCCTTCATGATTAACTACAGAAGTATGAAGGAAATGTAGAACACACGCTTTTTATGAGAACGGGGGTGTGACTGTCTGTTGCAGCTACTGTCCACCTGACCACCCTTCACAGGTATTGTGAGGTGTGGTGGGTGGGGGCAAGGTAACACCTGGGCACGTTCTTCAACACTGGGTACCAACATCAGATTGGATTTTTAGAAATGGCTGCATGAAATACAGCATCTGTTTAAAAAAGTACACTTACCTCCAGGACCAGGAGGATTATTAAGAAAAGTTCATGTTAAACATAACATACCTGTAACTCAGCTGTGGTGAAGTTTAGTCACGTCTGCTGCCACTGCCAGTCAACAAACCCAAGACACTGTGGTTAAACAGAGAAGAATTAAGTGTTCAACAAAAATGTTCATGTTTGTAGCTCGCACTTTGTAACACGAGCATCGCCTCAGTCCAGTCCCATCAATAAACCACAGTCGTCTTCACTTTGTGACTGTTGCAGCTGGAAAAAACATCATCATGGTTTCTGGAACTGGATTTGGAGGAAAACAGGATACATGTAAATAAATGAAGCCAAATGAAGATAAAGTCATCATCTACTGTAACAGTGGAGATCATCACAAAGATCAAGTCCAGGCTTCAACATATAAATCACATATATATATAAATATTATAGTTAAATTACAGTTTATTTTACAGTTTTATTACAGTTTCAGTTCAGTTTTTCAGTTCTTACCTCATTAGAGCTGGAAACTGATCACAGCTCACTGCCAAAACTGTTTGACAACAGCTGTAAAAATGCAGACGTGCAGCATTTTGGTAAATGGAGCAAATCACTGGCAAATGACCTGGTTAGTAAATATGACTCTGTGAAAGTTACATCTGATTAACATTCCACAAAGACAGTGAATACAAACATGAAACAACACAAAGACCAGGAACCAGCAACAAAATGATTTAACTACAGATAAATGTTGGCTCACATTGTACCACAGTCATGTCACATTACAGCTGCTGTCCACTAGTCAACATTATTACTAGTTTATTAAATTAAAATGTGTTCTCCTACGTGTCTCTTAGACCCCATCCCAACTTGACAGCCCTTTGATCAGCACGTCCATATTAGAGCAGATAAATCTATCTCTACTAACAGGCTATGTTCCACAGGCTTTTAAAGTAGCTGTAGTAAAACCTCTACTAAAGAAACCTACTCTGGATCCAGGGCCAATTATAGACCGATATCCAATCTGCCCTTTATCTCTAAAATCCTGGTAAAATGTAATAAATACATACTAATTTATAATTTATTGATCCCCAAACGGTTGAGGCAGATGGTCGCCCACCCTGAGTCTGGTTCTGCTGGAGGTTTCTTCTGTTCCTCTCCACTGTCTCATAGTTCTGCTCAAGTGGGAATGTTGGGATTTCTATATAAATAGTTATATTGTGTTAGGTCTTAAGCCTTAAACACTGTAAAGTTGAGGTGACTAATGTTGCAATTTGGTTTTATTTGAATACGCTGAATTTAATTTGCCTGTCAGCGGAGCTAAACACCAGCGTTATTTTGTTAATATTCAGATTTTCATCATGTTATTTCAGGCTGTGAGCATGAAAACATTTCTACTTAGCAGTAAACCATGAGGAGCATGTCAGTTCGTAAGGATTAAACACTGTCTGGTCATTTTAGAAAAGGGGATGGATAAAGGATAGAAAAGCATTTGAGCATTGTCTCAAGCATTTTGAGACAAAACAAAGCTGTAATAACTTATTGTAAATATAAGAAAAATGTAAGAAAATGTATCAAAATGACTTTCATCACTCTGAACTATTCTGTAATTACATTTCTAACAATTTTAAAATCCACAAATTACAACAATTAAGCTCATATGGCTCATTTAGGCATGTTTTAAATAACCCGCCCACTCAGTTTGATGGGCAACGTTTACAGATATAAAAAAGAAAGGAAGAAAGAAAAAGAAGCTATTTGTCTGAGGAATAGATTTGGGATAAATAACTCTGGCAGTTTGTCACTTGGCGGGAAAAGTTGTTTGCAAGTTGATGAGAAGAAGTAAAGTGAATGAGGTGAAGGACCGTCTGTTCTCTCTCTGCTGTCAATGACTTTGGGACGGTATTTATTTGAATGTCTGGACCTTTTAAGTGACCAATAATGGATATTCTATGGATTTTAAACACTTTCAAAACAGCTGCAGCTGGCTGCAGTCAGCACCCACTGGTTGTTAATCAGGGATCCTCCACAGTAGAAACTCCCATCCCTGTAGAAACAGGGTCACAAGGCTGTGAGAGAGAACTAAAATCATTCAATCTAAATAAAAGCTGTTTTATCACTTTTATCACTTCTAGTCCAGCAGAAATTCTGAATAATTTGATGTAATTACAAACATTTCTATTGAACAAAAGTTTACATATATAAGACCCGACAGACAGAATGACATAAAATAATTACATATTAAATCACTGAAGTACCATCCAGCTGTGAGAGAGACTCTGCAAAGTGGGAGAACAAAACACTAGGAGAGAAATCTTGACTGATGAATATTTCTTGGATGATAGAGTCTTTCCAGTTATAGAAAATGAGTTTGGCTGTTGTTTTTAGTGTTTTTCTCTCAGAAAACGGCTTCGAACATGCGAGAGTTTTTACCTGGTGTGATCAGAGTCAGCAGAGTCACCACACATATCAGTCTGTATGAAGCCAAGGAAGCAGCCTGGTAAACAGCCTGGTAAACTGGTTAGATGGTTAGAAAAGAGCAGCATGTTCTGTATGACTGATGACCTGATATTAGAGGAAGGAGAAAACAAAGTGATCAGATAACAGCAGTTGTTAGTCTCTTTGTCCAGTTTATCTGTAGAAGAATGTAAAAAGTGAGCAGTCAGGCCCGAGGTTTACAGCCACAGTAAGAGTTATTGTGTGTGCTAGTTCAGTAGAACCAGGCTGAAAGTGACAGGATATGGAAAAAAGTAGGGTTTTGATCCATTTACACCTCGACACTTGGATAAGGACTGACCAGTTAACAGCAGACCTTGGTGCTGGTTTTGAGGCTCTGAAGACAGAAATGGTAAAGCTGAACCAACCAGTAACGTGATGCCACAGGAGAGAAGGGATCAAGTTACTTTTCTGGACACGGCAAATTTGATCTGCAGTATCAAAATAACAGTTCTCATAAGTGACGTTAAGTGACAGTGGATTAAAGTTGAACTACGGGGTGAAGGAAGCTGATGAGCTGCGATGTTTACGCGGAGAAAAATGTGACGCATCATGATCACTAATAAAACATGCCAGCTCAGGATTTAGAACTGCTAGTCAGTGAAATCCAGTTGACCTCCAGGTCTTTGGACGCCATCTGATCCCCGTTACACTGGTTTCATTTCTGCTGCTGGCTCCTGATGTTCTCTTTAGATGCACTAAAGAGAAACATGTTCACACTTTCTGCATCATTTCATACACCACAAACATGTTGTTACAAGGAAACAGATTATACAAACACAGAGGTATGAAGGAAATGTAGAACACAACTTTTCTGAGGATCGGGTGTGTGTGTCTTCTAAAACTATGAGGGACGAGAACATTCAGGGTGTTTGTCATGTGATCCGTGAGAAAAGCTGTAGAGCAGCTGTTTGACGATTAAACTGATGAATGTGGAAGTTTAAACGTGTTTCTTAGATCATGATAGTGAGTTTATGTGGTGTTTCCTCCCGACGAGTCTGTTCGACAGTTCACTTTTTTAGAGTTGGAGTCAATCAAGTGGGATTGTTGGGTTTTGTTCCAGGTATTCAGCATTATATCTACCTGACTTCCTGGTAGAGGTGGGCAGATGAAGCCTTGTAAAGCGTCTGAGTCTTCAGAAAAAAAAGCCTGAGAGAAAGACCCCACCAGTGACACCTAGTGGTCAGCTGCAATTATAGCAGACAAAACTCTAAATGATTCACACATCTTACAGATTCCAGATTCAACACAAAAGCAATAAAATCAGTTTTAAGCAGGGGTATTGTAGCCCACAGAAAACAGGGTTTTATTTTGGCAGACTATGATGATGTCATCACAGATCAATTTTATTAATGTGTCTCCTTCTGTCTGTCAGATTTCAAGTCCTTCATCAATCAGAAAACGTCGGGGACCCAAAACACTTTCCTGTGGAATTCCACAGGTTCTAGTTTCAGTGGTAGAATGTCAGACAGCAGCAACAGTTTTTAAACTTTTCTAATCTTATAATAAGAGCAGCTGTAAGAGATCAGTTCTCCAGGATGAACTCAGAACGTGTTTCATGATCCTGACTCTGGACAAATGTATCAAGCTGTTAACATACTAATTGTTCAAATGAAACCTCACACAGTAGAGTCTGAGAAACATCAGAGTAAACAGTCTGGTCACTTTAACACTGACAATGACACAACAACTGTTGTCAGTTAATCTATGTGATTATATACAGTACATATATATATATAAACTAATGAAATCATGTTGCTGTCAAATGCAGAAGAGGAAACCACACAGCTGCTGAACCAAACTATGCAGATGAAATGGTGGTTCTCACTTAAAAACTTGGTCTCATTAAAGCAGAACGTGCGATGGGACAAACGAGTCTTCAGTGTGTGATCTGTGAGCTCAGTCTGTTCTGTCTACATTTCAGTAATCACAGTAGATGTGGGACACAGATGTGTGGACACAGGTTTTTAATTTTCTCTCAAGTTAACACTTCTTGTATCTATCAGTAAAACCTCATCTGTCATTTTATCTTTAGTTGTGACGTTACTGCTGAGCTGCAGCACAAAGCAACGTCAGTGAACATCTCATTCTCACTGATTGTGTCTGAAACTACTGGGAGACATGTGAGAGCAGAGGACGCAGTGAACATTTTTAACATTGACATGAACTGTTCTGTCGCACAGTTTGTACATGTATCGCACACTGTCACATGCTGTGTTTCTGTGGTAAAGTTCATAGTCTACAGTTTTGTTTCCCAGTTTCATTGGTGGATTCATCAGTGGTGGCCGTCATAAAAAACATTTCAGTAGTTTATCTTTAAAAGCAGTGTGATGCATGAGAATGGTTCTTTGGCTTATACTAGTGCTCATATGTGGTTAGACCATAACTGAAAACAGATAATTAGGCCTCTACAAGTGTCACATCAGCAGTCGTGGAGAGTCTCCACTCAGCTGGATCTACGTCACAGGTGGGGAGCTTCACTTTGATTTCAACACTCGTTTCATCCACATTGTAACCTGAACAGGTGGATTCTCTTTATAGAAAAACCTACAACCACACCTCTGCAACCTCAAACCCACCTACAACCCTGCCAGCTTCTGGTGTTCACACTGATCCGTCACTTTGTACCTTTCTGTCCATACTTTACCTCCACTCTCCTCTTGGTGTCAGAAACACAGGTAACAATCAATCATTCACTGACCGTACAATAAAATATCCAATCAATCAGTTAATCACGGTTATTAACAGCTGATAGATTTTCAACTTTTTCTTTCTAACCTGCTCTGACTGTAGGAAACCACCTGCCTGTCCCCATGGTGACAACATCACCCACACAGACTGAGCAGGGATTGGATGATGACTAGGATGATGTCACCACAGAGCATCACCTCTGAACTGATCCATGTGTTTCCTTCTTAAATGAAGCTCAAATGTTTGAATTGTCAGTAAATCACTTGTTTACTTTACAAAAATTCACAGATTCAAGATTTAATAAACTTATTTTACTTTGAAAACATCTGTCTTCACTTTTATATTAAAGTGTGTTTAAAAATCAGCCATGATTCAGTGTTGTAAAAATCACAGAGGTTGATGAAAAGGTTTTATAGAACCTGTGAGTACATGAAGCTAAGAACACAGTAGTTTACCTTGTCACCACATCAGTATATGAACATCACAGAAACACATGGATTCTTCACAAACCATAACAACAGATCCTAAAAAATATCTGACATTGTATAAGTAACAGTGTCAAAAGTTTCAGTAGACTGAGAAATCTGTAATAAGAATGAAACACACATGCTCATGGGGGGGGGAGGGGGGGCACCCGGTTGCTGGCGCTGGGTGCTGTGTTAAAATGTGCTTTATAAATAAAGTGTATGGTAAAATGTCTGTAGCATCTCTTTATCTCAATCTTGATGAAGACAAACAAACTCTTTCACACGGAGTTTACCTACAAACTCTGCTTCTTCCTGCTCACTTTCATATTGAATATTGTTTATTAGTTTATTCCTGAGAATTCAAAAATCAAACTGTCCGTCAAAGACAGTGAGAAGCAGAAGTTGGTGAAGCTGCATGTCTACGTGCAGTGATGAGCCTCCGTGATCCTGAACTGTACTGCTGGAGCAGAAGAGGTGCTGTGCTGCCACCTGCTGGCTGC
>JAUYWH010000151.1:0-12910 GCA_034779795.1 Ctenopoma multispine
ATGTGTTGAGTATTTTAACACAAAACTGTTTTGATAAACCCAAACATGAAGCTGGTTCACCAGACCCACGATCAGTGGCAGAGGAACAAAAATTTGAACATCCTACAAGACTTATTGTGGTTGCTGATTGTTTGCATTTATATACGATGTTTTTATTCTTTAGAGACATACCATATTTTGTAACTAAGAATGTGTTAACACGTTATCATATGACCCATATAGCTCATGAGGGTGTAAGTTTAACTGCTTTTTATAATTATCGTAACATGTAAGGGTACAGCATGAATCATAATCTGATGAATGAACACAACATATTTCCTTCATTGCATGTGTTCATGCTGACTTATCGCCTTCCTGTAAGAAAATGAACAAGCTATCAAGCTTAACCTGATTTCAGCGAGTCTTTATTAAGAGAAATTCCTTTAACAGTATTTTAGTATGATAGTATAATCACATTTTGTTAGAGATGAACATTATTTTTTTCATGTGAACATAGCTCTCAACTGATAAATTAAAATTTGTTTTCATGTAACATTTTGGTTCTTCTCATTCTCTTCTTTGTTGACCATCGCCGTTTTCTAACAGGCGGACTGGAGCCGCTGAGCCACAGCTGCTGCCATGGCAGCGCCCTTCCCACTGCCGCCATCCGAGTCCAGGAAGGTGATGCCACCTAAGGTAAGGTCACACACCATCTCCTGGAGTCTCTTCCTGAATCTACAGGGTGTATGAAAGAAAGAGAGTGGACAAGAGACAGTAAAAGAAAGAGAAAAGAACAGGGGTTAGAGTGAGGAGTGGATTAGAAAGAAAAAAGTCAAATCACTTAGAAGAGAACATGTTCAAAATCAAGCATGTCTACATGCAGACATTTGTTTTTGTTACTAATTAGTATGAAAAGAAATAAAAAGGCCTTTGATTGACAGCAGTTGGAGGGGCAGGTCTGTGTTAACATGTCTGACATTGATTGACCAGGTTTAAAGTATCACGTTTTAAAATCACTTTCAGAAACAGGCTTTGACATTTTTCTTGATCATTTTTTGTTCTCATGATTTTATTCTGCCCTTCTTACTTGTGATGCTCTTTGTAGACCGACCCGTCCACCCCCACCGTAATCTCCAGGTCACTCCGTCCACTGTTCTCACGGATCCGCCGGACAAGAGTTGCTATGGCAGCAGCACAGAGATCTGCAGCGCGGGTGGAGATGGTTTCACAGACTCGACGAACCACATGGAGGTCGACCGTTTCACATTTCAGCTCCAAATCAGCCAGAATTTTCTTGGCGTTCTCTAGACCTTCATTCTCTCTAAACCAGAGACCCAAGAAGTAAAGAAAGACAACATGAAAGAACAAGCATCACTTATGACTAAATAAACATAACAAAGCCCACTTCAGAGAAAGAGCACACAGCTCTTCTACACAGGAGCAAGTTTAAATACATTCATATTTGCAAGGTGACAGAAGTATTTAGATGATTTATTTCCAATGTTTACAATTGTGGGCCATAAAAAGTCATTGGAAGGATAATTGCTAACAGATACATTTCTGCATGCTCCAGAATTGATCTGGCTAACTGAGTAACCCAGCTTGGTGCAGTACTACCATCTGCACTAGTTTCTGAGAGACAGGTGTCTGCCTGATGAACATTTCTTACTATGCCAGCTAGAGAGACCTACTCCAGGGAGCTAAACTCTTTGCAGTGTGAAGATACTGGTAGCTTAGAAAGCTATGATTTTAAAAGAATCTTCTCCAACACTGGAAACACATTTAAGTAAAGTTTTGATATGTAATTTCTGTATTTAATAAAAAAGTAACACACAACGCCTCTAAGTGAAACACAAGCCACTCACTTCTCAATCTCAGAGATGAACCTTGTCTCAAAGCTGCCCTGCTTCTGCAGCACGTTTGAGATCTGTCCGTCAAACAGCAGCTTTTCCTCAGCCAACTTAATTAGCAGCAGTCGGACAATTTCTCCCAGATACATACCACTGATCATCTTCTCAAAGCTACAGAAGAAAACAGCACATGGAAAATAAAGACAGAGGAGAAAATATTCAATGCCCCCCCCCACCCCACCCCCCATGTTGAGATTTGAATCCAACATAAATAAACAGAATTTAGTTGAGTTGACTAGATGTGTGAAGTAATGAATAACTGGAATACTAGTACACATTAGTTTTATGCATTATTTTCCCTCTTAAAGTAAAAATGAAAAATAAATATTCTTCATTTTCATCTTACATGTGGACACCGGGGTTGATTGAGTCCTTGTCTACCGCTTTATCAGATTCGGTCTGGATCATTTTCAGCGAGCCGTCGTCTCCAAAGCCACCCCACTCTGTGTTGATGCACATCTGTCCGTCCTCACCCTCCAGATATTTCACATTCTTCATCTCCTCCATGTAGCAGGCGTTGGTTCCTGTACCTGTAGCAGAAGATGTGCAGAAATGATTTGGGGGCAGATTCATGTCAGGTTTTCCTTCAGTTCTTGATTCATTCACAGTCGTTGTTACCAATGATCAAGCCAATCTTGCAGTTTGGGTCCTTGTAGCTGCAGCTCAGCATTGTGCTAACAGTGTCGTTCACCACTGCAACTGAGCCTATGTTATAGTCCTGTAGAGAGAGAGACAGTCATGTCCATGCTCCTCCTTTTAGTGATCTGAATAGAAAACAAAGTCTGAGAGGTTCATGAACATCTAATCAGCTTCATGTACAGTGCTGTACAAAAGTCTTAGGCCATCATTAGTTTCGGTAGTGCTATTATAATCATAAATATTTGTTTTGTGTTTTTTAATTATCATTTTTATTAGAATACATCTAGGAAATAAAGACAATATGTAAACAATAAAAAGACACAAAAACAGCTACTTTAGGCTTAAGTGACAAATAGTCATAATAGTCAATAGTGTGATCTCTTTCTAAGGAAACAATTAGGAGACCTCTCCAAATGATCTCAGAGTTTCTTCTTTATAATACTGGAAGAAGTCCAGAAAAGACCTAACTCAGCATCTGAGCTTCATCTGGATGACAAGATGATCCTGTTATAGCTCTGATCAAGAAAAGATAGCAATCAAGAAACCACTTTTTGTGTTTCTAGTTGTTCTAATGTGCCAAGAAAACCATAAAATAAACATTTACGGACATCATAGCACTGCTAAAAAACTAATCTAGTGACCAACAATAGTGTCCTAAGACCTTTGCACAATACTGTATATCCAGAAAAATTACATATAAACATCTAGATACCTTTGGAAAACACAACGATGAATGACCACATGTGGACATGTGACATCAGGTTTGGATCTTTACAGCAAAGATAATACAAATAGATTTTGTATTGAGTTCCATTATTCACAAGGAGAATATTTTTCTGGTAATACAGATGCAAATGTGCCTCAGTATGTCTGTAAGCATACATTTAAATTTTTGTGTTGAACGTCATAAAAAAATGACAGCCCAGTTTACTGACCCCTCTCCGGTGAATGGCGTCTTTGAGTAACTGAACCACATCTTTTCCTTCCGCTCCTGAGCAGCTGAAGCCTTTGGTCCAGCGGATCAGGAAACACTGTGTAGAGAGAAAATGTCATTTAAAACACGATACAACGTTTGTCATTGTGAGGTGTCCTGACTTCAGCTGAGTTAAGAATTTTTGTTAAAAAATGTGTGTGTTAAAAAAAAGACACAAAAAACAAGAAAACAATTTAAACTCAAATGCAAATGTTTTAAATGTGGTTCTGATTCTGTTTGTGACCTTGTCGATTTTTTCCTGTCTGCAGGGGAAGGAGAAGGTGAAGCCAAGAGGAAGAACTTGTTTCTTCAAATTCTGAAAGTCCAGGAATTCACCAAGACGGTCCGCAATATAATCAAACAACTGGTTCAAGAGAAAGAGACATTAGAGGTGGGAAAAAAGCCTATTTTAAAGGTTTTTTTTATAAAAACGTTCAGTGATAAATAATGTCTATAATTATAGATAAATACCTTATCTCCAGGTCCCTGCATGAGTTCCTCTTTGATGGATAATTTCTCTTTGCTTTTTGTTCCAGGTCCAAATGGACTAGTTGCACACGGAAGTTTGTTCCACCAAGATCCAACGTCAGAAAGTCACCTTTTTCTGAAAGGGGGGAAACAATGAAGAAAAGGGCTTCGTTGGGCTTAATTAAATTCAATTTAAAAACATTTTTAAAAAATTGGAAGAAAAGAATAAATCATTATGAATACATTTCTGACATTCTGTCCTGTGTCATAAAAAAACACCAGTTGATGGTCTCCACTCTACGATATCTCGATATATATCGATTTTTTCTTAAAGAAAGCTGATCAGGTTATCTGGTACGGTATCTACATGTTTGGAAATATGTACTCACAACTCTCAAGTTCCAAGACCATGATTCTGAGCTTCCTGTGAGAAGTCTGTTTATATACAATCATCATCTTTAAAAACTTAATTTAATGAGTTCAGTCAACTCTCAGCAGCACATTTATTCAACACAGCATGGATCAAGGAACTGTTGTTGTTCTGTACTGAAAATTAAAACTAGATTTTTTTAAAATTAAGTGACTTGATGTATATATTAAATCAAATTAATAATATAAGTGTAAATTAGACATCATTCCTAACACACTGAAGTCCATCTGTCTCTCTATTGCATAGAAATGTAGTTACCTGTTCCATCCGGTGTGGCCCTGATGAAGGTGGCCAACATCTTATCATGTGTGTTTTTCTCCAAACCTTGGATAAAGTAATTTTCCAGAAGACGAGAAAACTCACATAGCTTCTCCCTAGTGATACAGAATCGCTCCAGGTGCAGCGCCACCTTAAGACATACATACAAAGGTGTAATGATTAGCTAACTAAATTAGAATTGCTGCATCCGCCAACCAGTGAAGTTTCAGAGAAACATTTTCAAGAGGACATGATGGACTGTAAAAACCTATTAAATTAATATTAAAAACCTTAAATAAATAAATAATAAGTTAAACACTAAACATTACTCAGACATACAACCGGTATGAGCTTGCTGATCATTGAGAAGAGTAGAAAGCAACATGTGAAGAGTAAAAGAAAAATACAGACAGCTTGCTCTTGCAGGCTGTAGTTGAAGCGGTTATGCTGTTTCTGTAAAAAAAAAGTCTCTTAGCTGACATGTACCTTCTTGAGTGTGGCATCCAGGTTACAAGTTGAACTGTCTCCACTCATTTTAGGTTTCTTGGAAATGGTTAAGCTCTTCTCACCTTGCTTTTGCTTATCTACACAAAGGAGGTTAAAGGTGCAATTAATCCACATAAAAATATTTAGTCATATCTCTACTGATGTAGGGTCAATGAAGTAGTCACAGGTATTCACTACTGTTTATATGGTTCCACATGCCAGCAAATTATTGTTCCCAAGGTAGTTTCTCCATACAATAATCAAGTTTTGCAGGTATTCAGTCAAATAATATGCTGCGATTTTACATTACATATACTCTAGCAGAGAGTACTCAGATACAATGGCACCTCAAGTGTGGGATACACATGAACCAGTGAACTGGCCCCCACAGAAAATCAGATCACTTCACTAGTCACAATCTTCAATTTGTGAAAAATATGATCAAATACAGTTTATAACGTAACTAAGAGTTCTTAATGTTTAGCCCCAACACATCGACTGCACATGTTCACGAAAAGTAAACTTTCTACTCCTGTAATACATTAATTAACGAATTAACATACAAAATAAGTAAATTTACAATAATAAACATGGATTGTTCTAATAATATATGTAATGTTTAATCCAATCAGCAACAAACCTGTACATATCTGGTTATACCATGTAGCAGCTGTGGTTTACCTGTGTGTGCCAATGGAGGTACATTTGTGAGCATCTGTGTTACGTGACAGAACTGACCTTGGACAATATATTGTTAAATTTATAATCACACAGAAAAACTGTAAAGATTTTAATTTAATAAAACAATAAGAAATGAATTAATTCAAATGCAAATGTAATGAATGAATACATAATACAGTCCACTCTGTTTAAGTGCACACACTCCGGATGAGATCAACATCACATGTGGTCAGATGTGTATTCTTAGTTTCACTTGTACCAACAGGTTTTTTTTTCCCTTCATGCCTTTTGTATGTCACACAGTAAAGCAAAGTCAAATGTGAACGACGACGGAATGACCCAGATTATTGCTTATAGTACAAATATATTGTAAAATTGTTTGTTTTGTTATATATCACTTCAATATTCAATAATATGCATGTTTGACTCTCCCTCTACACCAAAAAACAAAAACTATCATAAGGTTTGTAGTTGCTTTATAGATTTTGTTAACCATTAAAAAAAACTGTACATTGTTCTTTCTTAAAAGTCCCCTAGAGAAAACTGAAAGTACAGCTAACTCTGTTTTTTTCAGAAGAAAACACTTAAAAGAGCAAGTCTCACCTTTATTCTTTGCAGAATATAAACAGGGAGACAATTTTCTTTAAGTGACGTAAACCGAAATTTTAACGAAACAGAAGAAGAAGGAAGATTACAGATTAAAGATTCTGCCTGGTTCACTGGAGGTTTCTTCCGTCAAAGGTTTTTTTTTCCTCTCTTCCTCCTCTAACCTTACAATGTAAAGCGCCTTGAGGTGACTTTCATTGTGATTTGGCGCTATGTAAATAAAATTTGAATTGAATTGAACATGCAAGGAGAAAAAATAGTGTTGGTAGATGTAGTTTAAATACTTAGGGTCAACCATACAAAGTAACGGACAGAGCACAAGAAGAGGTGAAGAAGAGAATGCAGGCATGGTGGACTGGGTGGAGATGAGTATCTGGGGTGGTGTGTGACACGTGAAGCAAAGTATCATAAGTTGGTAATTGCTTTTTAGTTTTTGGTAACCATTAAAAAAAGCTGTGTACTGTTTTTGTGTTCCTTAAAACTCCCGCAGAGGAAACTGAAAGTACAGCTAATTCCTTTTTTTCAGAAAGACACGTTAACAAGCGTAAATCTTACCTCTATTCTTTGCAGAATTAATGTAGAAACAGGGAGACGAGTTTCTTTAAATTGACTAAGTTGGTTTCTCAGCTAAACTATCTTTCCACTGAGGGTTCTAATGTGAGATAAACTGAACATAAAACATAAACTGATCTTATAAGCGAATACCACATGCATCTGAAGTTACTTCCTGTTTCAGTTTAGTTTTCTCCAGTCAATAAGCCTGCACATATACGTAATACCCTATAGCAGCTGTGGTTTTACCTCAAGTCTGTGTGCTAGTGGAGGTTGGTACATTTGTGAAAATCTTTGTTACATGACAGAACTGATCTTAGAAAATATATCCTTCCATTTACAATCACACAGAACAAATAATGCAAAATAAATGAAATTAATAAAAATAAAAGCCCTTAAACATTTAAGACCTTACACATTATATAAATATATAACACGTAATAAAAATATATCGCAGGGGTGTCCAAACCTTTTTTAAAGACGGATAGATTGGATGATGTGAAGATCCCTGTGGGTCTCTAAAAAAGATTTGACAGCTAATGCATAATATACTAATCCATAACATCCATAATAACAAATACATTTAAAAAGTGTTTTATAACAAGTGTGACAATTGTTGTTTTTAAATGTAAGTTCAGCCACACAGGATGGTCAAATGAAAAAAAAAAAGAAAAGATTTTATGGGGAAGATTGGTCTTGAACCCGCGACTCCCGCAGGCAGACCATTTCCAGAATAACTGAGCTATCAAAAGTGTATCACTGAACATGTCTGGTATAGAGCAAATCAAAGTTAATACTCTGCAGTGATATAGTAGTCACCTGGACCCAGTGGTCACGTGGCCCTGTATAGTCCGTACAGCGCAAGAACCGGTACTGCGTGAGGCGATACCTGGACCCTACAGAGGTTGTACAGGCAGTTCCACTCCACCAGGATGGCACATCAATACATGCCATTGCCAGAAGGTTTGCTTTATCTCCCAGTATAGTCTCAAGAGTTACTCAAGGAGAGTTAGACAGGATAGTTGAAGTCAGCAGGACCGGTATGTGTTTCTTTGTGCAAAGAGGAACAGGATGAGTAAAGTCCTACAAAGTAACCTCTGGCATGAATGTCTTTGAGCACACCATTATAAACAGACTTATGAAGGTGGCCTGAGGGCCCAATATCCTCTAGTGGGTGCTGTGCTCACTGCCCGGCACTGTGGAGCTCGATTGCCAGAGAACACCAGAATTGCCAGGTCCAGCACTGGTGCCCTGTGCTTTTCACAGATGAGAGCACGTTTACACGTGACCGACATGAAAGGGTCTGGAGAAGTTGCAATGAACGTTATGCAGCCTGCAACATTGTTCAGCATGATCGATTTGGTGGTGGGTCCGTGGTGGAGGCATGTCCAAGGATGGATGCACAGGCATACATACAAGCACATGGGGGCCATACAACCTACTGAGTACCATTTTGAGTTGCAATGACATTTCAGCAGTCTTTATTCTGACTTTCTGCATGTTTTGACATGTTTAGTCTACACCATATGTGAACCAAAGGCTATCACACAGTTGGTAGGTGCTTTAGGCAAATGAAGCATCCTCTTAAAATACAAAATGAAACTGTCTCTCTGGTTTCTCAGCTAAGATATCTCTCACATGAGGGAGAACAGGGTTCTAATTTTTTTGTGAATGTGTGTGTGTGTAAGACTCATTTGAAATTCGTTTTAAACATGTGAGTTTCAAATGCTAGTCGAATGGGGCAGGGCAAGTCATTTCACCAGTCAGGGACAACATAGGAGAATAGACTTGATTGGGACCGGAGACCCCGTGAAGAGGGAATTGTTAGTCTCCTCTCATTTGCAGATCTAAGAGGGTATTATTGGTAACAAATCAAAAACTAGACATTAGATCACAGGACTTCAGGCAAAGCTTGAAGCAAAGGAAACAGTTGGAAATCAGTGCACGGTGCAAGCTCCCAAATGTGAGTTCAGAAACAAGTGATGTTTGCATTTGATGGGCCCTTTGACGGGATCATTTTTGTTCTATAATTTAAACATCACCTTTTTCTTCACCTGTTTCATTTATTACATCTGCCACATATTTGTTATTATTATTAAAATACACCATGTTTTATATTTTTCATCCATTGACCTAACTGTTTGTCTTCATAACTGTCACAGGGCTGCTGGAGCCCATCCAAGCTGACATTAGGCAGGAGGCAGGGGACACATCACATCATCAACATATCGAAACAAACAACAATTGTGAATCATCAATTAACCTAACTACTTGTCTTTGGACTGGGGGAGGATGCCTGTACCCAGGGGTGACCCACACAGACACAAAGATTTAGAAAAGAACCAGTGGTGATGTTGACAGATATGTTTCAATGTTTCACCAGATAAATTTACCAGCAGAGGATGTCAATTTCTGTGGTGGCCCACCTTGCTGACTTCAGAATGGCACAGTGCATATCCTGGAGAAACTTCCAGCTGCACTAATTTTGCTCTTAGGAAATGTGCACAGGACTACACGGATCATTTCGGTCAGGACACAGTGGACAAAATGTTGTATTGCTTCTATGTGCATTACTGCCTTGTGTTAGTTGCTTCAGAAGAAGAAGCAGTGTTGATCTTGACTTGGTCTCTGTCTATGAACGAGGTAATTGACCTCAGACGTTCTGTTTTTGCTATGGTAGCTTTATTTATGTGCTTTTATTTTGTACGTACCAGAGAAAGCGGCTATTTTATTTTGAAAGGAGTGTAAACATACGCGAAAACGGAACTTGATCAGATAATTACGGAAAACGAAGGTTAAACGGTAAAGGACATAAAAAGGATAGAATAGACGGAGATAAAGGAAGATTGACGTATACAGAAAGTGTGAGTTTTCTTTATCACTTTTTAATTTTGGAGCCTGTCGACAGTGGACAAAGGGTTTGTTGGGTAATTTCTGTTAAAGCTGTGCTAAGTTAGCCAAACTGTGGTTGTATTAGCTTGTTTCAATTACTCGTACGTTGGATTTATATAAAGTCATGTGCATGGGAGACAAATAAAGAGCATGAGACCATCAGTAAAGCTGTTTTTATTCGACTGGGATGCTACTAGGCCAGCGTACAAAATCATCAGTCGAGGTTTTTCTAGCTGCTATACCTGAAAACCACAGAGCCAAAGATATGAAACGATTCAACATGGACTCTTGGTTGGGATGACATCACACCTGCAGCCATTGCTAAAGAGTGGATGAGTTACTGCAGAGACGTTTTTATTAGTGAGATTTTCCAGGGCTGAGAATGGGACAGTAATCCTCTCCTCTCCATTCATTTATATGGCACCACTGCACGTCACTAACTGTGCTTTATCTCCTGTGTCTCTCTCTCTCCATGTACCTTTCTGCAGGTATCCCCGAGCTTGGAGCTGTATGGTATGATTCCTGTGTGGCCAGCTAAGGCAGATGGCCGCCCGCCCTGAGCCTGGTTCTGCTGGAGTTTTCCTATGTTAAAGGGAGTCTATAGTGCTCTCAAGAATGGGACAGACTCAAGCTTTCAAAAACATAAGGCCTCTGATGGAGAGAAGATCATGTGACAGATCAAACCATCAGGTTCATATAAACCACTGGGACCTCCTCCTTCTGGTAGCACACTTGAATGAGCCTCTGTCAGACACTCACTGGTAAGAGATTTATGTTTTTCTTTCTCTTTTGGTTTTAAACCTAATTTACGTATCTGACACTGTCAAATAAACTGTAAATATATAATTGTTTATTCTCCGAATTCAGAGTTGTTTTCTCTTTCTGAATACTTATTTACTACACTTTAAATTTTACAGAATCCTACTGATGTTGTGCATAAATATGATTGTGTAAAATAAAGCGTACGAAACATATGTGAGGCTGATAGACACAGAATTATACATTTTAGTGTAGATTTTACTATGACTAAAACTGAAACTGAAGCTGGCAGAATAACAAGCACACGATCTTTCTGGTCCAATTACTTGGCTCTAGACCACAATCTATGTACTTTCCACTTTGTCCACATCATTTTGAAAAGTATTTTGTTCTGTTCTGTTTTATCTTATCCCACCGACTTTAGCATTTTGTGCACTTGTAGTAAAGTGTCACGGTTTTTCAAGTCTGACCTAAAACAGTCAAATGTGTGAACATGACTATTGAAATGATTTTTTTTCGGCAGTTTTCTGATTGAAATAAGCTCTGTCAGCAATTTGTCCACCTGTGTCTCGATTGCCCAATATGTGAGTTTCCAGAAAAGGTTCAGTCTATGTTTTGTAATACAGAGTAGCTGCAAAGTTATTTATGTTCCTGTTAATCCTGGCCAGTGACTGTCAGCACAGGGAGAGGACTGTTTTTTTGTGGTTGAAAGTGCAACTAAATGAGTGTTAAGCTGGAACTTCTCTTGTGAACACAGGAAGGAACATTTCAGACTGAGCATCTGATTTAATTGGTGATTTCAGTTCTATGAAACTTTTGACATTTGTAAGTATTTTTATAAATGAATACTTTTTGTGTATTTGAATTGTAGAGTAGAACAATGAGAACTGTGGTGTGTGCCATACTTCTCCTGCTGACCCTTCACACAGGTAAAGTGTGTTTTAACATTCATTTTACACTAGAGCGTGTTGTTTTGTTCTGAAAACTAATAGTAATTGGATGATTAGCTGGTTTCCTAACTGTAAATGATTGTTGTAATAGGGTAAAAGAGAAAATTAGATTTGGGGCATATATACACATAGACACAGTCTATTGTAATAAGCTGGTTACTGTAACTGTTTCTTAATTGTGAGTCATTTGGAAAACGTAATTGCATTTTCTGATTTACGAGGATACGTTGGTGCACATTCAGATTTATGTTGTATCAAAGTCTTGATGATGGCTTAATGAATTGTTGTCCTGTGTGTGTGTGATGTTGTCAGGTGAGGCACTGAAGTGTAACTACTGTATGTCTTATGAGGATGACCTCTGCACTGACACCACTGTCCAGATCTGTGGTGTGACACAAAACGCCTGTGGTGCTGTCATCTTGCAGAACACTGGTGGTATGTTCAAACAAACTGTGCTGTAGTTCATCTGTAGAGGTGGGAGTGTGCCACCGGCAAAGTTCAACTGTCTGTAGTTTTTTTATTATTCTTATATATTTATAATTCATTTTTTATACTATATCATAATATAATTTATGAATAAAAATCATGTCCTTTATCTAAACTGTAGACTTTAATGTTAGTCTACCTGACAGTCCCTCTCATCCTGTTCCTACAGTTGATTTTGTTTTATTATTTCAGCTTCGTTCCGTATGTGCATGAACATGGGAATCTGTCAGGGCTGGATCACAACACCTGGCGCCATCGCCATGTGCTGCAGCACTGACCTCTGCAACTGAACTTCTTCACTTCAGCCTGGGACCAGATGATGCCAAGTCCTGTTTCTACAGTTCAAACTGGAGCAGCTGTTGCATTTGCAACAATATTTCCAAAAAGCTGACAATGTTGTATCATCACAGTCAAGTGAGACTTTTATCTGGTGAGGATCCTTTGGCTCCTGCAGTACTTGTGTTTTAAAGAGCACCATTAAAAGACAAATGAACTGAGACATATCTGTTTCTGTAATGTTTTCCTCAATGATAAACTAGACTTTCAATCCTAAAAGTAAAATTTATCTTTCATTGAAATGAAAATGAGACCACAAGATGGCAGCAATACAGCCACTGGAAGTAGAGATAAACCCACTTATGTCTTGATAAGACAAAAAAAAACAACTTGTGAATAACTCACTGAAACCTAAACTCTATACAGATGCATCTAACACAGTGGAAGAGTACATTTGTTATTCCTGACATACTGTCAAACAGCTTAAAGATAATTTATCAGTATACACAGGAAAACTGTTAGCTAATGTATTTTAACAGCATTGGAGCGAGTAGAAGATGCTAAA
>JAUYWH010000152.1:0-12892 GCA_034779795.1 Ctenopoma multispine
TACTAAGTATAGGTATGTACATATACCCGCAAATACACATACATCCATACATAACATATACACACACACATATACATACACATATACATGTACATGTCCATACCATAAAAACATGGGTAGCCTCAACAAGTGCCGTTTTTGTACTATGATTTACTCCTGACTGAAAAACTTCATACAGATCGTTAATGTGTAGGTGGTCATAGAGCTGCTTCAAAACTACCTTTTCAAGACTTTTAGAGATAAAGGGCAAATTGTATATTGGTATATAAGTGGCTAAAACCCCTGGATCCAGAGAAGGTTTCTTTAGTAGAGGTTTTATTACAGCTACTTTAAAAGCCTGTGGTACATAGCCTCTTAGTACAGATAGATTTATCTGCTCTAATATAGACGTGCTGATCAACGGTAAAACATCTTTGAGCAATCTAGTAGGAATGGGGTCTAAGAGACATGTAGTAGATTTAGATGAGTTAATTATTTAAATTAACTCCATATTTTTTCCAAATTTTAGGTTCAGCAGATGCAGCTATGACTCTTTGTCAGCCTGGCTACAGTGCTGAAAAGAAACTTGGGGTTCTTATTTGCCTCAGTTAATGAGGCAAATAAGGAAGGAATAATTTGTGGTTCTAGGTTTACGGCTTTATGTGTTAATAAACGGTCTGTCCAGGCTAAGCAAAATTCCTCTAAATTTGTGGAGCGCCCACTTCTTTCAAGCTTTTGTAATGTCTGTTTTAAACTACGGATTTGTGAGTTGTACCATGGAGCTAACCTCCTTTGATTAACAGTATCAAGTATAGTATCCAGAGAAGCTGCAGCATTATTAACAATATAATCAACCTGTGCAGGAGTAAAGTTACGTTTACTGTTCTCCTCTATGTAGGTAGATGTTACTGGGTTAAAAGATGATGGAATCATTTCCATACATTTGGTGACAGTATTTTCAGTCAAACATCTACAGAAGTGGATTTTTATCTTAATTGGTGAAGTTTCCATTATAGTAAAATCAAATGTTATTAAGAAATTTTAAAGCCTGAGAGAGCTGTACGGTTGTTTTATTATCCTCAGTCACGTGATGTGCATCTACGATAGTCCTTTTTTTGGATTGTGTTTTATTTTATTTTTTTGCAATACATATAGGAAAGGATGGTGTGTAAGACCAGTACAGGGCTGTTGTAATGCAAATAGAAAGCACAAATAGACCCTTATTTTGAGTGTTATGACTGTGTTTCACTTACTGTCATTCTTTCTGTGTTTGCTATAGGAAACCACCGGATTAAAACCTCACCACTATCAGAATAAGGGAGCACTTCCAATAAAATTGAAGAGCCCACTGTGAATAGACAGTAGGGCAGCTAAGCGTCCACCAACCAAGTTCCACTGTGGGGATAAACCATTCACAGTAGGTGACAAGTGTGGAAAATCTTTCATTAGATCACAAGGTTTTTAGACATAAAAACACAAAACATTCTGGTGACTAGTGCAATCAGTCCTTTAGACAACAAGCAGTCCTAAAAAACATTAATCCACACCAAGGAGAGACCAAACAACTGTGTGCAGAATAACGTCTACTATGGAAGATACCTTTAAATCAAGTCAGCTAATCAACGGTGGAGTTAAACCACACAGCTGTGACCAGTGTGGGAATACTTTTCCTCATCAAAGTGGCTTAAAAACACATCAACTCATTCACAGTGGAGTTAAACCCTACAGCTGTGACCAGTGTGGGAAGGCTTTTCCTCATCAAAGTGGCTTAAAAAAACATCAACTCACCCACAGTGGTCTTAAACTGTACAGCTGTGACCAGTGTGGGAAGACTTTTACTAGAAAAGATACCATAAAATCTCATCAACTAATCCACAGTGGTATTAAACCCTACAGCTGTGATATTTGTGGGAAAATGTTCAGGAAGTCATCAAGCTTAAGCTCTCACAGACGACTTATACACACTGGACAGGATCTGTACCGCTGTGACCAGTGTGGAAAAGGTTTCCTTCAGTTCTCTGCTTTAAAAGACCACGAGGCAAAGCACACTGGGAATAAACGACACCACTGTGACCAGTGTGGGAAGACTTTTACTAACAAAAGTGGCTTAAAACAACATCAACTTATTCACAGTGGAGTTAAACCGTACAGCTGTGACCAGTGTGGGAAGACTTTTTCTCAAAAAAGCGGCTTAAAAACACATCAACTTATTCACAGTGGAGTTAAACCGTACAGCTGTGACCAATGTGGGATCACTTTTTCTCAAAAAAGCGGCTTAAAAACACATCAACTTATTCACAGTGGAGTTAAACCGTACAGCTGTGATCAGTGTGGGATCACTTTTTCTCAACAAAGCGGCTTAAAAACACATCAACTTATTCACAGTGGAGTTAAACCATACAGCTGTGACCAGTGTGGGAAGACTTTTACTTGTAAAGGTACCTTTAAAACACATCAACTAATCCACAGTGGAGTTAAACCACACAGCTGTGACCAGTGTGGGAAGACTTTTACTCATAAAAGTGGCTTAAAAAAACATCAACTCACCCACAGTGGAGTTAAACCACACAGCTGTGACCAGTGTGGGAAGACTTTTCCTCATCAAAGTGGCTTAAAAAACCATCAACTCACCCACAGTGGTGTTAAACCGTACAGCTGTGACCAGTGTGGGAAGACTTTTACTAGAAAAGATACCATAAAATCACACCAACTAATCCACAGTGGTATTAAACCCTACAGCTGTGATATTTGTGGGAAAATGTTCAGGAAGTCATCAAGCTTAAGCTCTCACAGACGACTTATACACACTGGACAGGATCTGTACCGCTGTGACCAGTGTGGAAAAGGTTTCCTTCGGTTCTTTGCTTTAAAAGACCACGAGGCAAAGCACACTGGGAATAAACGACACCACTGTGACCAGTGTGGGGAGACTTTTTCTCATAAAAATGGCATAAAAAAACATCAACTCATTCACAGTGGAGTTAAACCGTACAGCTGTGACCAGTGTGGGAAGACTTTAACTAGAAAAGATACCATAAAATCACATCAAGTAATCCACAGTGGAATTAAACCCTACAGCTGTGATATTTGTGGGAAAATCTTCAGGAAGTCATCAGGTTTAAGTTCGCACAGACGACTTATACACACTGGACAGGATCTGTATCGCTGTGTTCCAACACAAAATGTCCACAGTGAGGAGAAAGTTTATAATGGTGAACAGTGTGACAGCAGAGCCAGCTCCTGCAGTTCATACACCCATCAGAAGTGCAAACACGCTGTAAACAGTCAACATTTAGATTGCAAGATTAAACTTAAAGAACTGGAGATCAGGCTTCACAGAATTCAGATTTAATGGAGAGTTAAAGTCAACCTGTCACCTCCAGGTTCTGTTCCTGAAGTTGACAGTCTTAACTACGCTTAAATCCAGCCACATGTATTGTTACTTGTTTAAATAAGGAAGACATTTTGTTGGTGGCGTGATGTTGTTTGTACATACATTTGTCTGTGGCATCTCCACATTAAGGCCAACCCAGGCTTTAGGTAGCTACCTAAGCTATGTTCTTCCCTTGTTTGTACGTACATATGTATTGTGCTAGGTTTGCATCATGTTCCTTTGGGAGATGGATAGATGGATGGATAGATGGATACTTTATTCATCCACATGGGGAAATTCACATGCTCCTGCAGCAGCATACAGATGTAAGAACATATAAATCAATACTAAAAAGCGCATAATAAAAACAGTGCTAATAAGCAATCCAGTATAACTGTAAAGAACAGTACAGAGTCGCATAGTGTGGGGAATGAGCGCCTCAGTCTATCAGTGGAGCAGGACAGTAACAGCAGCCTGTCGCTAAAGCTGCTCTTCTGTCTGGAGATGATGCTGTTCAGTGGATTCTCCATGATTGACAGGAGCCTGCTCAGCGCCCGTCGGTCTGTCACAGATGTCAGGCTGTCCATCTCCGTCCCCATAATAGAGCCAGCCTTTCTTACTAGTTTTTCAAGATGCGAGGCGTCCCTCTTCTTCATGCTACCTCTCCAGCACACCACCCCATAGAAGAGGGCACTCGCCCAACCGTCTGATAATGTAATGGAGGTATAGGTTACAGAAACATACAATGGTAAATATGATATTGAAATAAGTGTCTAAATTTAGTATTAATAATAAAATAGTATAAGTAATACTACAGAGCTAACATTAAATATATACAGTATGTACACTTATACACATACAGTAATGTGGACATTATTATTGAGATGGTGCAGAGATCCTGTTGTACAGTCTTATGCCAAAGTTCATCATAGAGCGGATGAGATGGATTGTCCAGCATGACACTTATTATTACTGAGCTTATCCACCATCCTCCTTTTTACCACAGCCTCCAGAGTCTCCTGTTCCAGTCCAACTACAGCCTTTTTGATCAGCTTGTTCAGTCTGTTGGCCTCACAAAACTTGATGCCACCTCCCCAGCACACAACTGGAAAGAACAAAGTACTAGCAACTGTAGACTGATAGAACATCTTCAGTAGCTTGTTGCTTGCATCAAAAGAACGCAGCTTCCTGAGAAAGAACAGTCTACTCTGCCCTTTTTTGTATTATTTGACCAGTCCAATTTGCTGTTAATGTGGACTCCAAATTATTTGTATGACTCCACAATCCTTACTTTCTCTCCCAAGATGATGAGGGGGACCGGGATCTTCCTGCTCTTCCACCACCAGTTCTTTGGTCTTATTGATATAGAAATTTAAACAGTTGTTGTTGCGCCACTCAACAAAGCTTTCTATCTAGCTGTCTGTACTTCCCATCGTTATCATTATTAATGCAGCCAACAACTGAGGAGTCGTCAGAGAACCTTTAAAGATGGCAGGTTCCTGAGTTAAAGAGGAAGTTTGAGGTATAGCGTTTAAACAGGAATGGTGCCAGTACAGTCCTTTGAGGTACACCAGTGCTGCTTATTACCACCTTAGATACACAGCCCTCTAAGTAAACAAACTGTGGCTGCCCAGTGAGATAATCTGTGATCCACGCCATATGAACCTGCCTGTTCCTCAGCTTTGCCAAAAGCAGGTGAGGCTGGATGGTGTGGAAGGCACTTGAGAAGTAAAAAAACATGACTCTCACAGTGCTGCCTTGCTTTTCCAGGTGGGAATATGCCCTGTGCATTAGGAAAATAATGGCATCCTCCACTCCAATGTGTGCCTGAAACTGAAGGGGGTCCATTAAGGACAGCACCTGGGACCTTAGATGTTGCAGAACCAGTCTCTCAAATGTCTTCATGACGTGATGTTAGTGCTACAGGCCTAAAGTCATTAAGAGTACTGGGATGACTTCCTTTTGGTATTGGGACAATCCCGGACGTTTTCCATAATTTAGGCACTTACTTCAGCCTCAGAGAAAGGTTGAAGATGTGCTGAAAAACCTCTGCAAGTACAGTACACACCTTGAGGGCTAGAGTTGATGTCATCAGGTCCCTTTGTTTTTTGTGTCTTAAGTGCAGACAACTCCTTCCTCTCCTGCTCTGTGGTGATAGTACATGTACATTGTGCTGGGGATGGTGGATCGGGTGGTGGTAAAGATGGTGGTGGTGGGGTGTGCCTCCATGTAGAATTCCTACTTTTATTGGCATGGTTGATGAAGGAGAAGTGGCATAGGTGGACACTGTGGAAGTAGCCGAACAAATGCCAGATGTGTTACTTGGATGGAGGATCATATGTGGAGGCCCATTGTTATCTGTAGAGGCATCAGTTGAGATGTAGAAAGGGGAAGGGATGTCCGTAGTCTTAGAGTAAGCAGCAGAGGTGTTGTCAAATTTATTAGAAAAGTGGTTAAGCTCATTAGCAAATTCAGAGTCTCCTTTCACAACAGTGTGGGATATGTTGTCCAGTCAGGGTCTTCATCCCATTCCACACCTCTTTGATGTTATTTTGTTTCATCTTCTTCTCAACTCTGTCTCTATACAGCTATTTATTAGGGTCCAAATCCAAATTTATCGTTGCACACTAAATTTATCGTTGCACACTAAATTTCATTCAGATTGATTAATAGTGTAAAACATGACTAGATTCTGTTATACTTGGTTTCTAGTTGGATAATTTTTACTTTCTCTTTATTTACTTATTTAGTTGAACCTTCTTACTTATTTGATTTATTGATTTTGTGACGTCACATTACGTTTTGTGTTGGTGTTTTCTGTTCATTAATTTGAAACAATTTGCCAGTACTTAGTCTTTAAAACCCAAGTAAAAGATGGCATGCACACATGGAAGCAGTTTTGTGCGAAGAAGAAAGCAAGACAGCGTTTGGTTGGTTGGGCAACCTATTGATTGCATAACAAGCTCCAGGTTGCCATCGAATCAGCAGTTACTTGCATTGTTTTACTTCCAGCACAAGATACTTAAGAAAACTATAAGAGAAAGCTTCACAACTGTAGCGCAATACAAGCAAAACAAGAGTTCTGGGATAAGGCAATAATTCCAACAACGCAGGAGAGAAATGTTGTACCTCGAATAGAACGCTTGTTTGAATCCTGGATAATTCTGCAGAAAAGAGCCAAGACCAAAACAGAGACCCAACTCCAGAAAGAGAGCGCATTCCCCCAACACCTTGAGACTCTGTTCAACATTGTACATTCAAATGCATTAGAAATTATCAAGATAGAAGACCATAGACAGTTTTTGATAGCACGGAGACAGGGTCGTCATTAGTACGTGGCAGGTTTTGATAAAGAATTATCAGCTTTAGAAGAAAGAAAAGCATTAAGAAAACAATGTATTGCAGAGCGAGAGAAGCAGAAAGGTGTAAAAACATGTCATTAACTGTACAGTACGAACAGAGTTACAGCAGTGTAGGCGAGATATGCAGTGTGGGTATGAGTTCTGATGATGCAGTGAAAGAGGTGGAGCAAAAACAAAAAAAATGTAACACCCCATCTGGCATCTGCCCTTGACAGAGCTGAAGTGACAGACATCGCAGCAGCAGCCAACAGTCTTGGCCTGGATGTTGCGGATCTGGATGTTAACAGATCGTCCATACGTCATAGTCGTATGTCACATAGGTCTCGGCTGGCTGCTGTGGTTAAATGTGCATTTGAGAATAAAACTGGAAAGCCTGAGATAGTTGACCGAATTCCAATTTATGTATCTGGTGGTGGTGGTGGTGACAAGTTATTGTGTGTTCCCAAACTTCATGATGGCTGTGGCAAAACAGTTGCAATGGTTGTGCAACATGCTATTGAAGACTGGCAAATAGCCAACAGAATAAAATCTGCATGCTTTTATACAACTCCCAGCAATACTGGAATGTATTCAGGTCCATGTCATTTGTTGGAACAGTTGCTGGACAAGTCCTTGCTTTATCCGCCACATACTGGAAATATCATCGGTCACGCATTTGACATCTTGTTTGGTTCTTTCACTTGCCCTGACACTCTATTAGTTATTTCTCATGTTCAAGAAAAAAAACTGCCACTTCTTGATGTCACTAAGTTCAAAACAGGATATCAGGATAAAGAGAAGTCACACATACCGACTCAAAATCGACAATTGATGGAGTGGTCAGTTTTGTCCGTATGATACTTAAAACAAACCTACCACATGATGACTACAAGGAGTTGCTTGAACTGGTTCTTGGGCTAGAACATACACAAAAACAAAACTAATGCTGTCACAGCTGAGAGTGGTGAATAATTTGGTAGAGAAATGAATAGCTCTGATTGGACAATACAACAACCTCCTGACCAAAAATCAAGATCAGAAGCAGTTTCTGTTACAGGTTTTTATTTTTTATTTTTTTATAACTTGGACTACACTTTTTACTTTTGTTAATATTGGCAATAGTCAGAAGTGTTATTGTTGGGTTTGAATATATTTGATATCGGCCATCTAAATAAGGTAAATGTTATGTTTTTAGTTATTATAATCTGATGAGGAATATTTCATTAGATTTTTTGTTGTTTTAGTTCTCAGTTTTCCCCCTGAGGGATTGCCACCTTATTGTGGTCAGGGGGTTTGCCTGCCTCAGTGACCCAAAGAGCTTCACCAGCAGAAACTTAGCCTTCAGTTGGGACACCCAAGTTGGACAGGTCTTAGGGTAGAGGCCTGACAAAATGCAATCCAATTACTTGACAGAAAACGTTATCAGATCACCCCCACCACCACCAGAAATTGACATACTTGTTATCTACTGTATCTAACCTCACTTATTAGTTTGAATTATTTTATTACTAAAATTGCTTTTTATTTTATTTTTGTACTGTTCTCTAGTTTTATTCAATTTTGATGTTTCTGTTTAGATTTTTAATATAATTTTTACTCTACTCCTGTAAAACCTACATTTCCCCCCTCGGAGATCAATGAAGTTAGGCCTTACCTTACCTTATAATGACCATAGAAGATAAAATATGAAAATACCAACACTTTACAAGGGGGGAAATATCAAAGAGCAAAAACATGGGTTTTGTTTCAGAATATGTCTGACAGAAACTGAGTAAAACCACATCACAAGCAAAATTTAAATACTTTCCTTTGGGTGTCACATACAAAAAAACTCATATACTGTAAACCAAACTATATCATATTTATATGTTTGCTGGTTTCATTCAATGTGTGTAACATCAAACTTCAAATTAAAGCGTTCAGTCATAGTCTAGTATAAAGTGCGTGAGTATAATTTGATTAAGTGAGGGTGTGTTAGAAAGAACAAAAACATTTGGATGAAGACATTTGAAAATATGTGATATATGGTTATTTATTAGAATAGATTTCCACAGTAGAACAGACTCATGTAGCTGCATTTGTTTCTGTGAACTAAATCTTTTCTCTAGTATTTCATTTAGAGGGATTCTGCAAGTAAAACTATATAATTACTACAATTATCTGTTACCACTGAATCTGATGTACTTTATTTTAATTTGCCCTTTTGGCTGTTGGATTGAACATTTTGGAAGCTGTATTAAACTGATTTTATTGTGTAGTACAGACATCATCTGCAGAATATGCGCATGTCTTTAACGCTCACTGGTATTGATTTAAGATTATTTGTCACATGCATAGTTAAAGAAGTACAACACGCAGTGAAATGTATCCGAACCACTTCTTCTGACTGTGCAAAGTTAAAATTTTAAATTACAGAGAAGTTCAAAAACGCAGATCTGAATAAAGTAAAGTAAGTACAACTAACACTGAGCACAAGTTAAAGTAAAGATGCAGTTATAAACTAAGTGTGGCAGCAGTAGTTCCAGTACTTCACATATGTGGTCTTTTAATTATTGTACAGTACTTTATGTCCTATGCATCTTATATTTTATAATAATAATTGATAAATTTCCTTGGTGTAATTCTTGTGGACAGTGTTGTGTCAAATCTGACTACGTTTTGGGCCAAAATTCAATCTAAGTGTTTAACAGACATGGTTCAGTTCTTCAAAAATTAATAGCTAGAGGCAAAAATCAAAGTGTAAAAGGTTTATTGTCAAAAAGAAAGGTAGACACAGTGAGTAAGGCCCCAGGGGGCACAGACTGCTGTCTTGCGACAATACATGGTCATTCAACAGGTTAATGGTACCTCCCCAAGGGCTGTCTTTATACCTATCTCTCCACCCTGCATCTTGCCCCATAATTCCTAATGTTCCCCACTGATATCTGAAAATACACCAGTTAACCCTTTCCCTTGCCCCACTTGGCCTCATCACTTCTAGTCTTATTCTTAACAGAACATTCGGTACTTTATTGCATACGCCAATTCAAATTTAAAAGAGGCCTTATGAGTGGAAAGGAAGGCTTCACACACTTGCTGTGCTGTGGATGGGGTAACAGAGTAATTTTAAATAACTAAGCAATATAGTATAGAATGGTATTTGAGTACCATGGCCCACAAGAGCATTTAAAAAACAACAACAGGCAGCTGCACTTAAGGTGCCAAGGTTTGGGGGTTCAGCAGGGACTCACACATGGTCGTGATGTTCCTTTTTTTTTATAGGGTTGGGTGTGAAGTTAAATGTCATGAATTTCCTCTGTAGAATTGTCGAACCCGCCCTTTAAGCTTAAGAAGGAGGAGACAAAAGAAAAGAAAGGAATGTAAAGTGACCAAGGACCAGAGGAGACAACTTTGAGCTTTGAAGAGAATCCGAGTACACGTGAGTAATAATACTTCATTTCAGTAAATATTTGACCGAGGCATTGAACAAAGACTGATACAGAATGTAAAACTACTGAGCTGTTTGTATTTCTAGCTCAATCAGAGACATAGTGGAGATTCATTAAGTGAATTAATCTTTGGTCAAACAAACAGAAAGCTGAACTTAAGCTAAACTCGTGTTTTCAGCTGTGTCTGTAAGACGGAGACACAGCGGACCACCATACCTACATGCTAACCCACACCGACCCGCTTTTCCGAGTCTCTTTCTCACAAACGTCAGGTTTCTGTCCAACAAGAAGGCCGAGGTCCGACTAAGGATCGCCCCATACGGGAGAGAAGGCTGTGTGGTGATTGTTCCTGAGTCCTGGCAGGATACTAACATGGTGGACGGGCTCGCTTTATTCAGATACACCGTTTTCTGACCATTAGATTCTGCTTCGCCGACTCCTCCTGAACAACATGTGATAGTCCGGGAAAACTAGAGGTTAACACCGGAGACCCGACTTCCACACTTACGCCCCCGTGAGTTTGGGTTTGGGCAAAAGAAGAACTGAGGTTAGGATGAGATGAAACATCCGGCTCTGGTATCACGTTTAGTTTCCACGTTGTGTGTGTGAGAAGTGACAATAGGCTCGTTTCGTTCGACATGATCTGCACCTGGAAAAGAGACGAGAGCCGGCGGCCGCAGCAGGGGGCGTGGCTGAAGGTCGCTGTGAAGCGTCACGTTGCTGTTCGTATCCTCACACCCACAGAGGAGGGTGTGTTTATGGGTCAACCTCCATAAGACGGTGTCGACAGAAATACAACGCAGACAGAATCAGCTTTATTGTCATTGATTACATTTTACATGTTACAGCATATTACATATATCACCCAAGACCCATCTCTCCTGCATCTGACCCATCCGCCCTTGGGGGGAGCAGTGAGCAGCCACGGGGGGGGGGGGGGGGGTTAAGTATAGTGTTTCTGGTATTTACCTAAGACAATGACAATGTTAAACACATTAGAGACGGGTGTAAGTTATCTATGTAGAAGGTAATATGAGATAAGTCAAACTGTGGGATATCGTTGATCTTGAGTGATACTTTCACTATTTATCGCTTATGATTCTGTTTTTGTAGTCTTGCAGCGGTTCTTGTGTATTTTAAATAACAACAACAACATAAAGAAAATGCACCAACGTCATATAAACAGATGGTTTTGTTGGCTTAATATCAGCTGTACGGTGTAAATAGGATTGAAAAACAAATTGATGTGCTACCAACACCTCTGCGCCAGTGTGCGTGTATGTTTTGGCCTTTATACTTTATAAAAGTCAAATTTCCTGATACTGAGAGACAGAAATGACGCAGTCATGTAAATAAGATAAGTAACATGAGGCTGTTTAGTTAGTTTAATAAAACGAAACATAAATTAACTAGTAATGTGGCACCGTAGAGAAAATCTAATTACATAAAATTAACATGGTGGGGCGGGTAGTGTAGTTGGGGGTGTAACTTCTTTGTGCTCTTTTTTTGTTTGTTTTTCCTTCCCGAAGCAGAGAGCCACCAAACAAAATTTCATTATGTTTAATGCAAAATGACAATAAAGACTTCTTGAATCTTGAAACAAAAGGAAAGTGTAGTTTTATGGTGGCGGTGCTGAGCATCTGTACTGTCCATTAGCAAACCTTTGTTTGTCCAAACATGTCCATATTTCACTGAACAGTTTTTATACATGTAAATTAATTTAATTTGTTTGTTCTTGCAGTTGCTGTTTTTGAACATGGATCATAACACAGTAAGTTATTGTGTGTTTCATTAGTGATAACATGCTTCTTTAGTCGTACAGATACAACCGTAATGATTTAATTCCAAGTTTGGACCAAGGCCATGCAGGAAGCAGTGTATGGAGCTTACTTTGGTATAGATTTTTAAAATATGATGAAGTAGTGTTGAATTGGTTCTTTATGTTCATCTTCAGGCTCAGCCTTCCACCAGCAACACGACTCATAAAGGTGAGATGCACAATGAACATGGACAGTATATTGCATGTTACATGTACATCTTGCTTTAGGAGTTTTAATCTTTGTGTTGCTTTCTTCTGTTTGGTTTTCAAAAATATGTATTTAGGAAAGAGGAAGTCTCTGTCGACTGAATTTCAGTCACCAGCCGCTAAACGACTGCCCAGCAGATCACTGGACTCAAAGTCAGGTACAGTAGTTAGAAGCCAAATCATACTACATTCAAATATAAATACATACATACATACATACAATACTTTAAAATTAACATAGTAAAATTATGATTCAGCAGTAAAAGTCAGTTTTTGTAATTAGACTGGATATTATACTTTTGTGTGGTTGTAACTTTACAGAGAGTATCACTAAAAGTGACACACTGCATATCAAATTGTCACACTATATGGTAACCAAGGTAAGGCAAGTTTTAAGGCTGTTCATTCCTGCAATATGTAAAATAGGAATTCCAATATTCCATTTTAATGCCAATATTGGCCGATATTATTGGTAGGCTGATAATATTGGACATCCCTAATTACAAAGCTATATAACATTAAAACAATTTTTTAATTAAAATTCAATTCAGTTTTATTTATATAGCACCAATTCACAACAAACGTCATCTTGAGGCACTTTACAGTGTAAGGTTTAAGACCTTATATAGAATAATGTAGAAAACCCAACAGTCCCACTTGAGCAGCTCTGACAGTGGAGAGGAAAAACTCCTTTTAACGGAAGAAACCTCCAGCAGAACCAGGCTCATGGTGGGCGGCCATCTGC
>JAUYWH010000153.1:0-12845 GCA_034779795.1 Ctenopoma multispine
AACAGGAACCTGTCCTGTGACTGTTTGACTTAGTGAACGATGTCTCCAAATGAAAGACAAATGTAAAGACAGAGTTTCAGGTCCTGTTCATATAAAAGACAGAAAATAAAGTTAGAAACTTTCTCTGTAAGGTTTTTATATCAGACTGTTCAACATTCACTTTACGTCTCCACCCACAGGAAACCAGCCAGCTGTCTCCATGGAGATGACCTCACCTGCTGGAGGTGACATCACTGCTGATGTCACCACTGACCGTGACCTCACAGCGACAACAGTTTATGGATGAGAGAGAAGATTGATGAGCAGCTGTTTTCAGTTTCCTGGTTTCTGTAGAAACTGATGATGAAACATGATCTGATCTTCACCAAAGTCACAAATATCAACAGACACAATGTTTCTAACACGATAAAACACAAACAGTCCTGATATTTAACGTCTTTACTGAACTTTAAACACACAGAGTCAAACACTGTTTTAGTAACTGATTGTAGCTGTGGATCAGACCTGAACAAATCCAGGAGGAACTCTGGACCCTTGTTCCTCACTGAAGTGATTCACCTTAGACGTACACTTTCCCAGCAGTGCAGTGTGGTCCCTGAAATCTAGGAGAAGATCAAATATGAGCACTTCTTCAGGTGTGCTGTAGTGTTGGAGAGCAGTGTCCTCCTCTGTGGTGTCCTGCCATGGAGACCATGTCTGTTCAGTTTACGTATGATTCATTCATGAACACAGATGTTAACCAGCTTCAGTGAATCCTTTACGTCTGTAGCTGTTACTCTACGGTTCTTTTTCACCTCATTGAAAATTCTACGTTGTGCCTTTAAAGTGATGTTGGCTGGACTCTCGGTTGGTTCTGTTTTAATGTGAACATATGATCAGTGTGATTCAGCATCTAATCACCATCAGGGTTTCTCTAAAGGCGTGTGTGTCCCCATTTATTTTCTTATTATTCTTATTTTCAGATTCTTCCTGTCTCTCTAAAGATCTTCTCTCCACATCTCTCTTCTATCTGAAGCAGATCTGTGGGGAACAATGGTCCAAAACTCTTCTCGATTGTTGTGCAGGTCTAATCCACAGCTACAGTCATGTTGTGGAAGTCCTCTCATTTGATGATCTCCTAGATTTCACAAACGTTCGGTTTAGATACCTGCGTGTTTTGATGTGTTTGTGTTCTTTTCCCTCTGTTCTAGTGGGAACGCTCTCCGCCTGGTGTTGTAGGTTCTGATCACTCTGACTCAGCTGGCAGTGATCTGAACCCTACTACAACCCAACATTTTTGAGAACATTGTTAGATGTCTTAAATGTGTTTTTAAAGGATCATTAAAACCCACTGGAGGTGGTTTCCATACAAAGAAGAAGTATCAGCAGCAACACGGACACTTTATCAAACTGCTGTGTAAAAGAACAAAGCTGCAATCTCTCAGTTCACCAGTAGATTTACCTTCAGTCTTAGTCTTCAAATGAGAAATCAACATTTTAATTCCCTGTTATCTGGTTCCACTGGTTCTTTAACAGTATTTTAGTTTTTTTGATCACAGTATCTAAAAACCTGGTTTTGTTCTATCTCACTTTGCTGTGGTAGGAAAATTAAAAACATGTTTCTTAATCCAACAAACGATCTACAGAGTTTATCTCTTTCTCTCTGACAGACTTCTAGAACCAGCTCAGTCCACACAGGAAGCAGAGAAACTAAAAGCACAGGAAACATGAACCAACCACAGACAGCAGATATCAACATGTAAGAACTGATCTGATGGTCTGATATACAGCGGTGTCAAAAAGTGTGAAAGGTGCCCACTTCCTGATTTCCTTTTTTTGTATGTTTGTCACACTTAAATGTTTCAGATCATCAAACTAATTTAAATATTTGTAAAGACAAAATTCAGTTTTTTAATGAAGGTGATCATTATTAAAGGGGGAAAAATCCAAACCTACATGGCTCTGGAACAAATGAGATCTATCAGTCTGAAAAGGTTATAAAGCCAACTTGCAGTTGTTGCTGCAAGAGTGGCAGAGTGGCCCAACCAGTTATTAGGTTTAGTGGGCAAACACTTTTTCACACAGGGCCATGTAGGTTTGGATTTATTCTCCTTAATAATAAACACCTTCATTTAAAAACTTTACTTTGTCTCACATTTAAATTTGTCTGAAACATTTAAGTGTGACAAACATACAAAAAAGAGGAAATGAAGTGGGCAAAGACTTTTTCACACCACTGTACTTATATTCTGTACGGTCTCAAGAGTCTTGAGGTCCATGTTGTTGTGATTTAGTGATATATGAATAAACAGAATTAAAAAGAGGTTCTTACTGAACTATTCTGTTCACATGATTCAGTTTTTATCACGTGAACAAACGGACAGAGAAATGTTTTCTTACCGTACAGGAGAATCACAAACACCACAAATGTCTTCATCTTCCAGTAAAAAAACTTTAAATCTGCTTCTTACTAAATGAACTGAAGCTTCAGGACGTCAGCTCACATCAGTTCACAGCTTCTTCCTGTTCATCTGATCACAATCAGCCTAATTACGTCTGAGTTTGCTGAGTCTGAGTTAAGGTACCCGCACGGAAATGCAATACTTCACCTCATGTTTCACAGTCCTGACATTAAAGTCATACAAATGCTGGTAAAAAGGAAATGGTAAGAAAGTCAAAAAGATTTGTTTCTAAAAAAATCTTGTTAAGAAAATATATCACTACAAAAATCTAATCTAACAGGTCAGTGTTTTGTGCAGAACAGTTCCTTCAAACCAAAGTCACTCATCCATGTCCGTATGGACCTTACTTTGTGCACTGGATTAATTGATTTGGAGAAGTGTCCCAGTACTTTTATCAACACAGTGGATGTTTTAATACAATTGTTCAATTCATCATGTTGGTCCTGTGACTAACAGTTTTCTTTTCTTTGTTGGAATAATCACTGGGACTTTTGTGACTCCTCACAAACTGTGCAGATGCGAGCAGGAGGCAAAAAGTGATCAGACTGGTCCTCCACCTCGTGGTCTTCTGTCCGTACTGCATCTGTACTGGTCTGATGATGTCCATCTGCTGCAGCAGGAAGACAGGAGACAAACCAGCTGTTACCATGGAGACGAGCCAGCCTGTGGGAGGAGGCCACGGATTGGATGAAGAGTACGATGACTTTTGATTATTGTGGATTTTCTGTTCAGTTTTATTTCCCTGTTTGTGTAAATCGTCTTTATTAAAGTTTCTGTGTGTGAACCCTCTCTTGTTCTGGTTTTCCATCATTTTGTACATGACAATGACAAATGAATGATGAAGGTGAAGATGAAGCAGCGCTCTCGTCTCTGAAGAGTTTTCATGTCTCTCTGATCAGTCCTTCACTTCTTCCTCTAGTTTCTAAACCTGGATTCAGTTCACTTCTTTCTGCTGCAGTCTCTTGAAACTGAGACTGAATGTTCCTCATGTTCATTGAAGACAATTCAAACATGGTCTTATCTCGAAGTTTGAATCTTCCTGTGAGGAAACTGTTCCTGGTGATGAATCTAGATTTTGAGTTTTTCTTGTATCCAACAGTTTTTCAACAGGTTCTGTTCAGAACAACATTAAACCATCTGGTCTGTTTGACTGTTGCTTGTAAAGTTTCTTTCATTTGTTGTCATTGACCATGTTTGTCCAGTTCTAATTGTTGGATCCTGATCAGTTGGATGGTTCTTGTTGTGGATCTGGACCTTCAGCAGCATCAGAAAACTAGAATGTAAATCCCTTGTATTAAGAGCATCAGTGTGAGAGTGACAGCAGTGTCTGATCCTGAGCTGTGTTGTGTCTTTATGTTTCTGATAAACCAGTGTTGGAACAGTCTGGATCAGCTCTGGTTTGATCCAGTTCAACACAAGTGTCAGAAAAACCACTTGTGTTCAGACTGTGTCATCATGAGGGCAGATTGAATGAATCCTTACTAATGTAATGACAAAGGTTTGAACAGCAGATGGAGACATTTCTGTTTCTACTACTTCACTGTTGGGTCATGTTTTCATGCTGGTATCTGGTTCTTCTTACACCAGATGTAGAGCTGTGTGTTCTCTCCCAAAGAAACTCTGCAGAGCACCTGAGGTTTGTCAAAGACCAGCTCAACACAGTGCTGTTGGAAAAAAGATTTGAGGACTGATGAAACTAAGGCTGAATTGTTTGCAGCTGTATATTTGGTGTAAAAATGGAAACAATATGAAATTATTATATAATAGTGGAGGGAGCTTCATGATCTGGGGCTTTGCTGTTTCTGGATCACTTGTTTTTTTTAGGTTTTGTTCAGGATAATATGAAGGTTTCTGTCTGCAAACTGAAACTCAGAAGAAGCTGGATGATGCAGCAGGACATGCTCCTCAGGTTAACCGGTGACTCTAAATTGTCTGTGGGTGTAAATGGTTGCTTGTCTCTGTATGTCATCCCTGGAATGGATGCGTCTGTGTCTGAGACCAGTTGTCTCATAAGAGCTGTTTCGCCCCTTGTGGTCTGAACCTGGATGTGTTCAGACCATGACAGGTCCTCTGAGATGTGGACTGGTGTCCCGCTGATGTTTAGGGGCCCACAGTCTTGTTATTGTCTCCTGCTGAAGTCAACTACCAGCTCTTTGGTATTGCTGACGTTCAGAGGGAGGCTGTTATTCTGACATCATGATGCCAGGTTCTCTATTTCTTCTATGTAGGCCACCTCATCGTTGTTCGTGATCAGCCCCAGCACCACCATGTTGTCTGCAAACTTAACAATGGTGTTGGAGCTATGAGCAGCCACACAGTCATGCGTGTAGAGGGAGTACAGCAGGGGACTGAGTACACACCCTTATGGACCTCCTGTGTTGCTGGTGATGCTACTGGAAATGCACTTGCCAACTCTCACGACCTGCGATCTGCCGGTAAAAAAGTCCAACACCCATGCACATAGACGGCTGTTCAGTCCTAGATTGGACTTGGATTGGTTGGCACAGCAGCGCAGTAGAGGTCCGGAGATCCAGTCTGGACCTGCTGCTTTGTGTGTTGTGTGGTGTTCACCTGCTGCAGTGCTAGCTATTCGTGGCAAAACTACTCTTCACGTCTGAAAACAAACACACATCTGCCTACTTACATCTCATGATCAATCTCTCAAACAGTTTTATAGTTTTAGTACACTACTTTCCTGAAATACAGGGAAGAAATGATGAAACAGGGAGATGTGGCTTTCATTTGCTGAGTTCTCAACCATTATGAGGGAAAACAACAAATCATGCACTATTGGCTACAGTTTCTGCTGTAAACCACAGTCTCACACTGCCAACTAATGTCGGTAAAAGGTTACTGTCTTGGCACAAAACCCATAGTTATTAACACTGAAATGAAGCAGGTCTTTACAAAAGAAAAATATAGATGATATCCTTACTACAATTACACATATATTCAGATAAATGTGAACACACGTTAGTGGGCATCAGCCACATTAGTAGTCTTGCAGTGCAGGTCTTCAAGAAGGCAAAAGGGTCATCTCCCAGAATAACTGGGAGTCCTTGAAGGCACATGATGTTTGGCTTGTCATGTGCATTTCAAGACATGTTTAGCCGTATGTCGTCATTTAATTGCTGGCTGTCTAGATGGTGTCCCGAAAATTTTCAGTTCACCAGTAGATTTATGTTCAAATGAGAAATTAATTATTATTAATCATTAATAAATGACTAATTCACGAAGATCTGGCTCCAGTGGTTGATCACAGTATCTTAAAACCTAGTTTGGTTCTATATCAGAAAATTAAAAACATGTTTCTTAATCAAACAAACCATCTATAAGTTATTAAGTTTATCTGTCTCTTACAAACCTCCAGCTCAGTCCACACAAGAAGCAGAAAAACTAAAACCACAGGAAACAGACAGCAGATGTATGAGGTGTGAACCAACATGTAAGAACTGATCTGGTAGAAAAAGAGGTTCTAGTTCTGTTTACGTGATTCAGTTTTAATCACATGTGAACAAACACTGAATTTGTTTCTCTGTCTGGTAGAAAACTGTCACGTCTTTTACAAACTTCTATTTAGTTTTTCAGTTCTTATTCTTTAACAAACTGAACTGTGTGTGTGTGTGTGTATGTGAGAATAGACTTTATATGATGGATTTCATGAAAACATAATGATGCAGTTATAGAGAAAGAAATGAAATGATGTTGTTCTGCTGTGTTGATCAGTCAGAGACAGAAAAATTTTCTAACCGTACAGGAGAATCACAAACACCACATATGTCTTCATCTTCCAGTAAAACTACTAGCGTCTGCCAAGTAAAGTATATATATCTGTACATGTCTCTGGTCTGTTGGTGTAACTCTGTCTCTATATGACTCTGTGTGTTGTTCAGGTGGTCATGTGATCCTGGAGATTCCTGCACTTCCGGTGAGGACAGGAAGTGATGTCACTCTGCATTGTAGAAACAGAAACAATGAAAAAGTCTCAGCTTATTTCTACAAAAAAGGAAACTTTATTGGATCTAAACCAGAACACATCATCAGTAACGTCCAACAGTCTGATGAAGGTCTCTACTCATGTTCTACTGATGAGTTTCCAGTGATGAGTTTGATGACCTTCACTGCCCCCCGGCCTCCTGTTACAGGTGTGTCTGTGTTGCTGTGTGGACTGTTGCTTCCTTCAGGTGAGTTGATGAACACGTCAACACCTGCACAGAACAACTTAATAACACATTATTAATGAAAGTAGTAGAAAATAAATTAAATAAAACTAAAACAAACTCTTCCTCTGCAGCAGCTCCTCCTCCTCTTCATCCTCCCTCTGTGTCTGTGATCAGACTGGTCCTCCACCTTGTGGTCTTCTGTCCATACTGCATCTGTACTGGTCTGTTGATGTCCATCTGCTGCAGCAGGAAGACAGGAGACAAACCAGCTGTTACCATGGAGACGAGCCAGCCTGTGGGAGGAGGCCACAGATTGGATAAAGAGTACGATGATGTCACAGCTGATGTGACCACTGAGCATGACTTCTGAGTGTGTTGAAGTCATATCTTCATCTTATCCCTTGTCTTTCTTTTCTTGTTTTTCTGTTCCTACCTCACTTTAGCCACGCCCCTCTCTCCACTCTCACTCTCTGATTGGTCCCAGCTGTTTCTAGCTTCTAATCAGTCCCTTCACTGCTACTAGCCGTAGACCTTGATGCTGTAAGTTTGTGTGCTCCCTTGCCGGATAAATGAACACCTTTGGACTCGGATGTGATCTCCAGTGAATGTATTTTAGTATCAGAGTATTCTCTGTCTCTTCATGTCTTTCTTTCATCTTTTCATGGTTATAGTAAAAAGCAATTAAATCCCACAATACACAGGTCAAAACTATATACTATAAAATATATTATACAATAATATTTTCCACTTTCATTGAGCTGATTCGTTTCATCTGCATCAGAACTAGCATTTGATATCAAATATTGTTATTGCTTTTTTATTTCAACCCCCCTAAGCCAGGTTCATGGCATGGCGCCAACATTTATATATCAAAAAACTGAAAAATATATAACATGAAGCCAATGTAAATTTTCCACTACTTTTAGTATAACAATGAACAGTCAACAAGACTGTATGTGGATGTGAGTCCATTTGTTTTTGAATGGTCTTTGCAAACTGCACTGCCAGAACTGTTGCAGCTTGCCGAGACCTGCCTTCTGCTGGTGCACAAAATGCACCGCCTCCTTTTCTGGGGGATCGGACCTGTGCTTGGACCTGCAGCACATGCAGCGCGGGGAAGGTGATGTTTCTGAGTCATCCGCAGTGTCACCAGACTTATCCCCAGCTCCTCGATATAGAGCCTTTTCTTATATGATTTCCCCCTCTGCCAAGACGGGTGGATGGTGGTCCAGAGCACGAAGGCGTTGTATGCGCTCACGTCCAGCAGGTTGAAAAAAAGGACGCGCGGCCATCGTTTTGTCTTCCGTCTGCAGGTGTAGGTGGCGACAACCTACAAAAATTAATAAAAATGGAATGTAAGCACATAAATTAAACATAAGATAAGTCATAATAAAAATATAATATGATAATAGAGTAAGATAAATAATGATTTCTATATGTGTAATGGCACATCTTCCCTCTTTTAGCAACATAGGAGACCACCGTGTGAGTACGGGTAAAGGCAAAAAGGCATGAGTGGACAACTCTCCCCCGTATTCGCAGCAGTTGAAGAGTGAGCTCCGGCTTGTTGCCATGACGGTGGTGACCATGGCCACCTTTCTTTGGAGAAGCCCCCCAGCCAGGGAATATGATGAGAAGAAATTGCGGGTGGACTTGTTGCGTGAATGGTAGAGCCCGGCCAGCAGCAGCAGCCCGATATAAGCTCGCAGGTCAGTTATATCCAGATCCACCCAATCTGCAACGGTGCGCCTCCCATGCAGATTTGTGGAGTCCAGGACCAACTTCAACATATCAAACATAAGGAACAAATCAAAGCTGTCCTCCAGGCTGCCAATTCTTCTAATTGCGTATCGGGTGGGTCCCTTTGTCATCCCACTGGCTGCGGGAATATAGCGTCCTGTTTCGGAGTTGGTGGGGGCCCACTCAATCTCCCCACTTTTACAGGTCCATCCCTCAGCCACCGCCGTGTCCTCCTCCACACCGTCGGCGGACACAGTTGAGGATCCCGAATCGGATGCACGCCACTCATCCTCCTGTGCCGTGTCAGTGTCCTCCGTGTCAGAGTCACCTTCCTCACTGTCAGACTCTATAACTACACACATCGCTTCCATAACCTCTTGCTTCGTAAACTCTGTCTCCATCTTGCCAACCACCTTTATCTGGTTGCTTTTATATAAACTTTGGCAGCAGCGCACCTGCGTAAACAACTTATGGGAAAGCTGCAGCTTATTTTATCTCGCTTTACAGGTGCATCTTTGATTTGATCCGCAATGATCGGTATGTTGATTTATTTCAAGCAGTGCATGATTGTGTTTATAGACCTATATGCATATGTGTGTGTGATGTACATTTATACAGATTAATAGTTACACTGTCCATGCTCCCGCTCGTCCCGCGGAACACAACGACACACATTCTGGCCCTAAAAAACATACTGGGGCAGACACGCACTGACACATAGATTTTCGTCTTGTCAGTGTTAAATAGAAGGGGTAGGATGGTGGAAGAGTGCCAGTGCAGTCTAGTGGAAAATTTAAAAAATTTTCTCCTTTTGCCAAACTTTTGGAAAACAGTAACAATTACAAAAATCAAGGGACCAGTCCACATGGACTCCCAGATATGCCAAAATGTATGTAACATGCTTCTATTGAAGTGAGATCAAAAATTTTTAATGAGTTTCAATGAGTGCATTTCTGCCATTGAGGTCCAATGTGTGACAATTTGGCAGGACTTGAGTTAGAGATACCAGGAACGAGTAAAAACACACCACATGAAACACATCACTCAACCTATGAGATATGTTGACGTTAAACTCCAGTGAATTGAATTCCAACAGGGATTGAATGAATTCCAGTGCCAATGTGTCCACTATAAGGATTCTTAGAACCATCTGTATATATGACTGGGCTGTATATATAAGCCTCCTAGCATAGCTCAGTTTAGCGACCTTCCAGTAGTCCCACAGTAGCTGGGAAAACCCTCACCCAAGGTTCACCACCAGCCTGTTTACGTTTCCAATAACTTTTCTCCACTCAGCAACCCACCTGCTGATAAACCGAGTCTGATTACTGGCAGCTCCATAGTCAGAAACTTGAAGTTACAGACTCCAGTGACCATAGTCAAGTGTATTCCTGCGGCCAGAGCGGGCGACATCGAGTCGTATTTGAAACTCCTGTCTAAAGATAAATGTAACTACCGAAAGATTATATTTAACGCAGGAGGTAATGACACCCAACTACGCCAGTCGTAGGTCACTAAAATTAATGTTGCATTAACTATGCTAAAACGATGTTGGACTCGGTAGTTTTCTCTGGTCCCCTTCCCAATCTGATCACTGATGACATGTTTAGCTAGATGTTGTCATTTAAAGAGCCTTTGCTCAATGAAACCATCACATGTTTCTATTTCCCAGTAGATTACGATTATTTCTTATATATGAAACACAAGTGAGGAGGATCTTTACTCCTGGAAAAAGAAACAGCAACAACTCCCTCACTAACAACATGCTTTACAAATGTTCCCTCACACATCAAAATGTTGTGTGGCTGTATGTCAGCAGTATGAGCAGTTGCCCACAGCAGTTTCCCCAGAGGATCAATATAGCATTCATCATTATTTTTCAGTTTCTTTACTATAAAGGTTGAATGATAGAACTTTCCAGACTTTAAGTTTAAAATAAGTAAAAAGGAAGACTAGAAATAGACTTCTTATTTTTCCAGGAAGATAAAAAGATTATTGATAATAAAACAGCTTCACTGTTCTAAGTAACAAACCACAGACCTCATCAACAAGGCTCAGAGCTTCAAACACTACACATACAAATGTTTTACACTTCCTGTGCATTTCCTGTCCCATCACCCATTTCACTCAAGTGTGAAACTGACCTCAGCTACGCACCTCTGAATATCTACAATGACTATTCTTTGTTCAGCAAGTCTCAGGATGATCCGGAGCTAAAGTTTATTTCTACCCAGGGACGTCACTAGGATTGAAAGACTAGGGGCTTAGCCCCCAGGGCTGTGGGAAGGAATTAGCGTGTATAGCAAGCTCTGAAACATTTTCTCCAAATCTAAATAGGCTTCAATAATTTTATTATCTCTTGTACAGTAGTTCTGCTGTCATCTGGCTCATTTTCTTTCAATGGCTTCTCTGGAAGATCCCCTGCCTTTAGTTTCCTTGGTCTTTAAGATATCTTCTTTATTTTTTACATTTAAATATTTTTTTATTAACAGTCCATGAGTTTAGGTTTTTTAACAGCCTACATGTTGGGGTTAAAAACATAATTAAAAATATATCCATCAATACATTTAATAATTAATAAATGTGATACATAATATGTAAAGATATATAGTTTAACTCCTCTGTCTTCTTGCTTGGTGTCTTTCCAAATATAGTTAGTTATTTCTGCCTAACACTGATATTTCTCTGTGAAGCTGAAGACACAGACAATAACATAAGGGTGCAGTGCAATCAGAACCGATTATAGGAACAACATTATGCTGGAACTGATATTTTGTAAACATACAAGAAGAAAGATGAACAGCTGCAATTTAGACTAAATTACTGTTAAAATACCAATAACAACCTCAGTCCTCAGACATTTTTTACAGTAGGATTAACATACATATATAAATACACTCTTTTATAACTATACTTAACAATACTATACTTATTTTCATTGTTACAATTTAGTTTTCCATGTAAGTCACTTTGAATAAAAATTAAAGTAATGTAAAGTAAATGGCACTGTAACCAATTCTAAGCCTCACGGGAGTAAAAAATGGGGACTATTGTTGCTACCTACAGCAGCTTAAACAGCCAGTACATAATTTAAATTAAATAATCATAACTAGACTTATTATTTTTTATTTCAATTCATAGTCTTGCTTCTATTTGTTAAGTGCGTACCTGCGCTCAGTGATATCTTGTATGAAATGTATGGATATATAATATAAAAATATTATAAAAATTACTTTGTTTTTGGGGGGCTTAGGATCATTTTGGGGGCTTCAGCCTAACGACGTTAGCGGTTCTACTCAGGACCAGTGTGAACAAAGGAAGAGTTTTACTTCAGTCCAGACATCATGAAGACGGCATCTGTCTGTTTTAGCAGAGGGGAATCTGGACAAGGCCACGAGGTGCCCCACCTTGGAGAACCGGTCGACGATGGTGAGGATGGTGTCTTTTCCTTCCAGTGCGAAATCCAACCCGATGTGCCCGCACACTGGTCTCTGATGCTGCGGTGAACTCCCTGGCATCATGCCGCATGGATGGCCACCAGAAAGCCTTTTGAAGAAGCTAAAAATTGCGATTCGGGACAGGATGCCCAGATAGGTGGGCCCAGAGAGGAGTGGGCCCAGACCAGATCCTCCTGGCGACATTGAGTAGGGACGTACAGGTGGCCAGCTGGCGTCTCGAGACCAGCTGGTTCTCCAGGCATTGCATTCCCGATGGAGTCCTCCAGAGGCCAGCAAAGGGGAGCGCCGCTCCGGTGGGCAGGCCGGATAAGCTCGTGGTCGGGGTCTGGTGTGAAGGAGAATTGTTGGGACAGACTGTTGGCTTTAGTGTTCTTGGAACCAGGACAATAGGCCAAGAGAAACTTGAATGATTAAAAAAACAGAGCCCTTCTTGCCTGCAGTGGGTTGAGCTGCTTGGCAGAGTGGATGTGGATCAGGTTCTGGTAGTCGGTCCTGATTAGGAATGGCTCGACAGCACCCAGGAGCCAGTGTCCCCACTCAAGTCCACTTGATGACCAGCAGCTCACAGTTCCCAACTCCTTAATGCTGTTGAGTGAGGGAGAACTTCTGGGAAAAGAAGCAGCACAAATAAAGCTTACCATCTGAACCGCTTAGTGAGAAGACGGCGCCTGCATCCATGAAAAGTATGGCCAGGTCCAGGTGACACAGAATTGGAGCTGTAGTGAAGAATGAGATGACGTCATCCAATGAGAGGACAGAAAACGTGAAGGACCTCTGGAGGGAGCCAGAAGGGTTGAGGTTGTTTTGTGGGTTTAGTAAGAGCTGTGAGAGGGGCTACAACTGAACTGAAACTCTGGAATAAAATGCTGGTAGAAGTTGGCAAGCCCAAGAAAGTTTTGTAGCAGTTTGGGACTTGTGGGTTTGGGTCACTGGGTCACAGCCTCCACCTTCTGGGGATTTGTTAAGAATATTTCCTTGATAAAGACTCAGAGTCGCTGGAATCGGGTTCAGCTCTATAGCTTATTTATTTCTTGCAGCAAGGA
>JAUYWH010000154.1:0-12836 GCA_034779795.1 Ctenopoma multispine
AGACATACACACACATCTGTCTCCACCCTGAGATTTAACCTTCGTGATAAGAGTGAGAAGAGATTTTCACAATAAGATAATTGATAAAAATCAATAAAACAGGTTGAAAGTCAGTTGGATATTTTCATAACACCATACCATTTCATCAACGGCATCAGCGAGCAAAAATTATGTCTGTTATTTGTCATTAATCAATGTTAGCATTCTGATTTACCATGGCAATGCAACTCGCCAAAAACCAAATGATAAGCCTGCAGCACAGACTGAAAAATCCTGTGCATATATTATACATCAAACTGACCGGCTTGATAATGACATGTCCACTGTTGTGATTATTTGGAATTTTGAGTTACCATGGCAACGTAAATCACTAAAAGCCACACAAGATGCCCCACAGGACAGACTCTGGATTCCTATCAGACATGTTATACATCAAAACGATCAGCTCTGTCAGGTGATATCGCCTGTTATGATTAGTTGGCATTTTGAGTTACCATGGCAATGTAATTTGCCAAAAACCAAGCACTATGAGCTCACAGGACAGACTGGGGACTCCCACCACACATTTTATACATCAACACGACCGTCTCAATCACGACACATCCCCTGTTGTGATTAGTTGGCATTTTGAGTTACTTTTAATCTTATTCATCTTTATTTTGCATTGTCGTCTATGGGAATCATCGTTCAACTTCCCATCAACTTTCCTTGTATCATCGTTTTCCTGTGTCGTCATCGTTTGTCGTATAAATAGATACTTTCATCTTTTTAACTTGAACCTTCTTTGCTTCTCTGTATCTTTTATACTTTTTGCATTTGAGCAGTTTACATTTTGGGTGATATTTGATCAGTTTTCAAACTTTCCATTAGTGTGTATTGCAGAATGTTGGTGTAGCTAGTGCCACTCTAAAGTCTGGACTTTGACTTTTATGAACTTTTTTTGGAACTTTTCTTCTCCTCTTCAGTCAACTTTCATAAACAATTTCTACATAGAAACGTACAAACTTTTTGACCATTCAATCATTTGACTGTTCGTTTGTTTTCTGGACACCGACCACTACTATTGGAGTTTTGGAATATTGACAAGTGTATGTGAATCCTTGGAATTTTGTGTGGATTATACCTTTGTCGTTTTGAATATATTTTCTTTTCAAGATACTGGAAGTAAAGTAAAACTTTGCTTAATCATATGATCGACTGGACCCTTCCTTTGAAATGGATATACAGTGGATATGCAAGTAGTGGAAACGCGTCAAAAATCCAGACCAACTACAGTAGCAACTAAAGCTAAAACTGTGAACAAAGATAGCCACTATATAGTCAAAAAGGCTTTTGCATCTTGGTAAACATAGACTGGATGTTACTGACAAGTTTCTGCTTTGTGGATAAGGACTGCTGCTAAAGCCACTGGTTAAAGCCGACAGACTGCCCTTGAGAAGCTTACAAGGAAGTAATGATAAATGATGAATGCCGACATGAGCGCTCATGTTAAACATGAAGAGAAGGAAGCTATGTTGAGTCTTCCCACACCAAGGCTTGCAAGGCAGAGTTCAAGTCAAACGCCTCCACGAAGTGTGCCTCTGTCAAGGCAACAGGCTGCGCAAATTCTCCAGTCAGTTCAGCAGCAAAATGACATGGGAGAACTTTGCAGAGTAATGCAAAAACAAAGCAACATTACAGAACTCCTTGTAAAGCAACAGCAACTTTCTCAAATGCCTTCTGTTGAGATTCCAGTGTTTTCTGGCAACCCTCTGGAGTTTCAAGTGTTTGTGAGAGCATTTAATCATGCTAGATAGAAAAACCCTGTAGATAAGCTGTATTATTTAGAGCAGTACACCAGGGGGTAATCCCAAGATCTTATCAGAAGTTGCCAACACATGCAACCACAAAGGGGCTACAGAGAGGCAATGAAACTGCTCCGGGATCACTATGGGAATGAACTAAAAATCGCCACAGCCTACATGGGAAAGGCTTTTCAGTGGCCTCAGATAAAGCCAGAAGATGAGAAGTCGCTGAGCTCATTCTCACTGTTTCTTGTTGCTTGTTGTAATGCCATGAATGACACTGACTACTTGGATGAGATGGACAATCCTGTTAACATGAGGGCCATAGTCTCAAAACTGCCATATAAGATTGGTGAAAAATGGAGATCAGCTGCCTTTGAACTCTAAAATCTGTCCTTCAACTTTTATCAACTTTTTTTGCTCGTTTTCCTCTCTTCTTCAGTCAACTTCCATCTTTCACAAACAAATTCTACATAAAATGTTAGGAAAACTTGTCCCCTGTCCACAAATATGCTTCTTATCATGCTGTTATCATCTTTGTTCATCAAGTTTCCTTATTTTCATCATTTGTTTCTCTTTGTCAACTCTGTGTCAACTTTTTTCTTTGCCAGCTTCGTGTCAACTTTTTCTCTTTCTCAGCTTTGTGTCTACTATTTGTCTTTGTCAACGCTATGTCTACTTTTTGTCTTTGTCAACGTTATTTCTACTTTTTGTCTTTGTCAACTATTTTGTCAACTTCTATTTTTTTAACTTTTTATTTTTTTCAAATGGAATACACATTAATGAGGTGCAGGTGTGTGTGTCTTTGTGTGTGTGTCTGGTTAGTAACACTTACTGCCTGTGTATCTTGTACTAACTACCACCCCGATCTTCTCTACAGGCTTTAACAGTGCTTCTTTCAATACTTCTTCTGTCAGACACACTAGCCTACACACAGACAGACACAAACACAACTCAATCACTACATGTTCCCAACAATGACTCAGCATTTTTATTTAATGTAGTTCTTCATTGAATATTTCTTCATATTATGTATGTGTACTTCTGTCAATACTCCTTGTTTCAGACACACCAGCCTACACGCAGAACACATTAATGAAGTACAGATGTGTGTGTCTTTGAGTGTCTTGTAATCCATTGCATTAGTATTTACCAACTGACCTGTACTACTACCACCCTGATCTTCTCTACTTCTCTACTTTAACAGTGCTTCTGTCAATACTCCTTGTGTCAGACACACCAGCCTACACACAGACAGACACACAGACACAACTCAATCACTACATGTTCATAACCTTGACTTAGGGCTAGACGATATATCGATATTTTAAAAATATCGATATAAATTCTGAATGTGATATGAAATGAGACGCTATCATAAAACTCGATATAGTTTTTTTTTTGTTTTTCCTGTTTTGTTGTCCGACAACTTACAGACAGCCACGCCCACCGCTCTCCCGCTGTGAACCCAGCTCAAAGCCAAATTTGTCTAAACTGCATACATTAATAAAATAACAATAAAAATAAAAATCATTAAAAAAATAACTAATTACATTTGGAACATGAACATTTGTCCCATAGTTGTCTTTTTGTAACTACAAAAAATATTGAGATATATATCGTATATCGCCATTCAGCTTAAAAATATCGAGCTATGAGTTTTGGTCCATATCGCCCAGCCCTACCATGACTTAGCATTTGTATTTACTGTAGTTCTTTAGGGACGTTTGCCTGCTAACTAAATGATGATCATTTCACAGACACACACACACACACACATCTGTCTCCATCCTGAGAGTCAACCTTCTAGTCTGATAAGAGTCTGATTTTCACAGTAAGAGCCTTTTTGTGAAAAAAAACAATAAAACATTTTGAAAGTGATCTGGATCTTTACAAAAACGACATTAGTAAGGAAAATCATGTCTGTCATTTGTCATTCGTCTTTTCTTGGTCAACGGTCTTTATGAACTTTTTTGTTAACTTCTACAATTGTAAATATTATGTCTGTAAACTTTTTGGCTTCCTCATCTTTGAGTTAACTATGTGTCTTTGTCAACTTTTTAAAACTTTTTGTCTTTCTCAACGTTGTGTCAAAGTTTTGTCTTGGTCAACTTTTCTTTTATGTCATCTTTTTGTCTTTGTCAACTCTGTGTCAACTATGCCTCTTTCTCAATGTTATGACAATGTTCTGTCTTTGTCAATGTTGTCAACTTTGTGTCAACTCTTTCTCTTTGTCAATGTTGTGTCAACGTTTTGTCTTTGTCAGCATTGTTTTAGCTTTTTGTCTTTGTCAACTTTTTGTCAACATTTTCTTTTTGTCAGCTTTGTGTCAAGTTTTTTTCTCTGTCAACTTTTTTTCAACTTTTTTTCTTTGTCAAATTGAATTAACTTGCCGAGAGACATGCTCCCCCACGCAATTTCTCGGTTTCTGGTTATGCTTACTCCGGTCAGTCACCCAGCCGGCCTGATTTCCCTGCTGCAGGGGAAGTGCCGAAGGACCGCTAATGGTAGCTAAGCTAGCTGGTTTTGCATCGATTACCGGGACATGACTATCTAGTTTAATTTTTATAGTGAGAAACTGGGCTTCCAATTCGGCCAACCTCGCCTCCAACGCTACAAATAAACTACACTTAGTACAGATACCATTATCATTAAAGGAGGCAGAGGAGAGGCTAAACATATGGCAAACTTTGCAGGACAGAGAAGGAGAGACAGAGGGAGACAGAGAAGCCATGGCTAACAGAAGAACAAGCTAGCGGAGCTAACATAACAAAGTAATAGTCAGGTAGCAGTAGTTTTGAAACAATTGCTTGAGTCATGCAAGCGTTAAAACATGTAAACAAGACAATCTGTGTCTAACAATCAGTAAATGAATTAGCTTGCAGTTTAGAAATTAATTTGTAGGTCAAACCCAATAAAGCAGAACCAGCAAACAATCTGTAGTGGATATCTCAATATCCACTGTGAGTATACTGTATATTAATATGACATTTAAGTCTTTAATCTCTACTATGATCCTATTTTACCTCCTCCCCACAACTAAACCAGTCTACCACAAGACTGCAATCACATAAGTCCAGAAGGAGAGAGGAAATGGGACTACAAGGAGCAAACACCCACTCTCACCTCATGTGTCTCACTAACCATAAACCAGATGTATGTCTGTGGGCCTCTCATGGGAGAGCAAAGACAGGTTCTCATATGCAGGCAGTGAGCTGCTGTTACTGTACAACTGTTACCATGTGTCAAATAGTTCTACTCTGTATTTTAATTTTCAAATAATTTAAACAGCACTGAACTCCATAAGCATTTCTTCCTGTTTTCTAGATCAGTGGATTGTGTCTCCTTGACCTGTAGGCACAGTTTCATCATTGATATTGATTAGACATCCTGCAATGCTGTAGGGGTAACAGATTTTAACAGGTAAAGATATTTTTGATAGCCATTATATACATAGCACTAGTGTATAGCACAGCCACCCACAGAATATAAAAAATTTGAAACGTAACCTTGCAGATTAGTTATCTTTAGTAGTTATCTTTTTTTGCTAACTTAAATTAATTAATTTGCCTATTAAAATAACGCTATATTTATCAGAATAATGTCTTTACCAGACAACTTCTGCCATATTTGGTGACTTTGTAGGAGTATATGAGACACCGACATTAAAATGGAAACTTAAGAGAAATTATTATAACATATCACTCACAACAGATAGGGACAGAGAGACCTGGCAGAGCACTAACTTTAAAAAAATGTTAGCTATATTAACTAAAACTAAACAGAAGATCACAGTTAACCCAAAAATAAGATCAAAATAAAAAACAAATGTGAGTCTAGACCACTAAACTACAGAAGACATTACTTAAAAGCAAGCATCTGGAGGAGAGATGAGACCAGGAGAACAGTTACATAAATTTGTTTTGATAAGGGTTATTATACTAAGTTTTATCTGTGTAAGGGTTTGATTTATTGCCTCACTGGACCCATTTACATTCACACTAAAAATCTAATCATTATCTCAGCACTTGAAAACTCCAGAAAATACCAAGATTATTAAGTGCTTATGTAAACATACAAAAAACTAAAAACATACATACATTAAAAAAACTATCTTTCTCACTGCAGAACAATCTCCAAATTGTTTGGAAATGGTTTTTTAATCCTTTCCAGACTGATGTGTAGTAACAATAGTTTCTCTAAGACTACTGTTCTTTCCCTTTCCCACTTGGCATTGTGGTAACATACATCTGAATGCTTCAGACCAGTAAACTGCCAAAACCTCTGCTTTTATATAAGTTTGCAGACCTGCTGATGATCAGTTAATCAAGAGCTGATTATTAGCAGCAAACAATTTTCCAAACATCCTAATGGAATTCCAACAATCAAATCTTCTATCTCAACAATCAAACATTATTATGATACCAAGTGTAATACTACCATGACTCAGTGCAACCTTTGATACAATGATGCTATCTGTAGCCTTAGTATTTCTGACTTGACCAGGCATGGAAATCAATAAAAAAATATTTACTCATAATGTCCATCATGTTTTACATGCACAAACAACTTCAGGAACAACAGGACCATCAAAGGGCAACCAGAAGAGATAGGCCAGATGAGTCTTTACATGTTTTATTTGGAAGGAGTCCTTGCTGGTAATTGCCAAAAATTACTTTAATCAAAATTGACGATCTGGTTTTCTATTTTGTCTGCACAAATTTCCAAGATGACAGGGGCTACGGTAACTCTGTTCAAATCTGGACGCCGTAACACACATGCTCTTTATCCATCAGAGTGATACTTAATATCTGTCCCTGTTTTGTCCTTTTGGTGCTCTGCATATGTGTGTATGTTTGTGATGATGTAGCCAGTCTTTAAGCCAGACTGAGGAGGAAGGGGTTCCTCAAGGACGTGATCATATCACACACACACACACACTCTTCAGAACTGAGGAAGAAAAGAGAAAAGACAAAGAAATGTGCTAAAGTAGACATATTTTTATTCAGTGTTGTTTAACTGCAAATTTAAATGTTTTCCATTTTGCATAATTAAGTGAAATACACTTAGGTTTATTTTCTAACCACAGGTTTTGAGGGTTTACTCCAACTTTAAGAGAAGTAAGAACAGGTTAAAAAAAATATATTTTTAATAAAAAAAAGTTAAATTGAGGTTAGTCGACATTCCACCAGACTACAATGACAATTATATAAAAACACAGTATATATTTATTTTAAGACTGGAATCACAATTAGTTGTTTTTTGTAGAAATTCTTTACAGATTGTATTCCACGTTCATTGGTACATACCTGGCTCGTGTCTAGCTCCAGGGGCCAAGGCAGGCATGATTCCTAAAGGCTGTTTCCTGGTTTCCCGCAGACTGTGGAAAATGGCAGTAGTGTGTTAGGGGGTTCTCTGAAGTTTTCTTAGTAGATTAACTGAATTTGAGGAAAGGTCTTATGCCACATGGTGTTCTGGGGAAAAATGTTATGGGATCTCATAGCTACCTAAATCTACTGGTAATAAAAACTAGTAAATTTAAGTTATTTGTATGTAGCCAACAACTGACTAACTCACGATACATTCTCAGTTGGTTGCTGAACATCCTTCTTTATACATAAGCCAAAATACATGCAGTGTACAGTCACAAAAACATTTTGGCATACACACACAGAACTATCTCACACTTTATTTAACATGCAGCGGAAAAGTTATCTGCCGAGGGTACAGTAGGCCAAACCAGAACTGTGGAAAATCCAAAAGACATAGAAAAGGATTAAAAGAAATAAAAGCACTCAACAAGTAAGATAGAGCAGGAAAAAAAGAAATGCAGAATATAAATAAAATGTTTCTGTGTATAGTTAAGAAACATATGAAGACACACAGTGTAGGTTAGCATACAATAAACTCCGGAACCACAACAGGAGAAAAAAAAAGCTAAAATCTGGATCCAGGCCCACCGACAGGTCTGGGTGGGCCCAGGACAACACAGCAAACCACTCTGAACAAGGGAACTTAACTTACAGCCACTGAGCTTGTGACTGATCTGTGCTAAATCAATTCAGTGTTACACAGACATAGCTGGCAGTGTTGTTTCTGGTGGCCTGTCTTAATTTTAGTCTTAGTTTAGTCTTGCATCAAGCTGTCATTTTAGTTTTAGTCTTGTCTTTAGTCATGTCCATACTCTTTATAGTCTAGTCAAGTTTCAGTCGACTAAAAGTCTGAGCATTTTTGTCTTATTTTAGACAGAATTATCCATGACTATTCTAGTTTTAGTAAATGAAAACTGATGACATTTTAGTCTAGTTTTAGTCAATAAAAATTGTATGTTAGTGTCTTTTTTTAGTAATGCAACTCTATTTAACGAAGTAAATATAGTATAAGTACCTAGTAGTATAGACGAGACCAAAATTTTCTATTAGTCAAACCCATTTCACAATTCAAACAAGGTTATCTTATTATGATATTATTGTTACCTTTTAGATCCATTCCAGACACCGAAGATGCTCTGATTTTAATTTACAACATATTTATTTTCGCCAACGAAACATGTTAGAACTTAGAAGTACACACACAAACGGTCTACGAGCTGTATCTTGTATCTAAATAATGCCACGAGTGGGGATTGAGGAAGTGTCGTTGTCTGAGCAGTGTGACCTTATGTGAGTGAGTCCCAGCAAGACACAATAAAATACTAACACTAACAAATACAATAATAACACGATTAAACAAGAGGAAATACTGTCTCATCTTGTTTTAGTCAACAAAAATTAAGAGACTAGTCTTGTTTTTATTCATCAACAACAATACATTATATATATATATATATATATAATTACAGTTATCGTCACATGACCACCATTAGCGTTGCATCTTATCTTGTTTCTGTCACGATAAAGGTTCGTTGGCGACAATATTTAGTCATAATTTTCGTTAACGAAAGCAACACTAATAACTGGAGCACAATCATAAGACTTTCTCAACAGAAAGACACACACACTCTGCTGTGCTCTGTTACATTTCACCATGCCACGCACAGACTTAATTAAAATCCTTTAATTGGTTGAAGTTATTGGTTAGGAAGAACCTCAATGAAAAACTTTTAAAAGGTAATATTTCTGCATTGCTGGGAGTCATGGGTCATGGGTCACAAAAGGCTCCAGTAGCACCTTCCCACATTAACATGTTTTGGAGTAAATTTTTTAAACGGTGTGTTGTGTCTTTAAGCAGAAACAACAGAAGGAGGAGAAGGAGGAAAGAACAGGGGTTCGTCGTATGGTCATGGAAGAAGTAAAGGGACATTTTAAAGGGACATTTTTTCAATGTGGACAAGACATGGAGTACACTAAAGTGCTTTAAGGTGTTCCTCCCTCCACCTCCGAGCAGAGGTCCCCATATGGTTCTGCCACCATCTAGTGGAAGGGAGTATACAACCATGGAGCTTTACATTTTTCCCATGCTCACCCCTGTCTTGGATGAGCAGTGTAGCTCAGGTAGATGGAAAGATAAGTGGAAGGATGGAAAGCTATCAAGTGGAGCTGTCTGTCTTTCCACTTCTGCTAAGGACCTTTAAACAATCTAAAATGCTGTTTTGAGTTTAGACATTTAAATAATTTCCTGCCTTTTTCTCAAGAGTGAACTGTACAGTAAAAGATCACAGCAACTGGCAACAAAATCATGTACACCGCTCACTGGATGAAATGCTTCTGCATTAATCTTGCCTCCATCTGGATCTGGACAGTATAAGCTACACTAGGACACAGCAGAGGTCAGCTCAGCCATTTAGATGTACTGAAACCTCCCCAGGGTGCTGTGGGGGTTTCTGTCCTGAACTGTCCCACATCAAGTGACAGAAAGTACAGCTATTGGCCTAGGTTTTTACGAGGCCACCACTACTAACACTGATTCTCTTTACCACATGACAGATGCCCATCTGAAGCTGATCCAGTCACACTATCGCTCGTTACAGTTTGAAGGACAAGTTTGCTCCAAACTATCCACCAGCACCATCGTCTGCTCATTCAGTCTAGGATAAGGTTATCTACACTGGTCCGTTGATAGTCAACAGATAATCTTTCTGGCATGTGAAAGATCAGGTTAGATTTTGTTTTTTGTTTTTTTAAGAAAGTAAGAGTAAACAAAAACAGACTACACTACCATGTAGATTAGAAATAATAAATAACATTCTTTTTTGGAAAAGGATGGTTTTAACTTCACCCCAATTTGTGAAATTCAGCTTTGAGCTGTGAGTGTGGGCTAGTTCTGAAGACAGACTTGATGTAAAATAATTTTGTAGTTCAGGTACTCTACATCAGACCAACTTGTAAGACACAAATAGACAAAGGTAGCCACAAGTAGCCACATGCACACAACCATACATGACACAATCCTGAGAGTATAATTTCAGTGTATCTGACTGTGGTAAAGGCAAATATTAATTTACATGCAGACACAGTAAGACTACATTTCAATGGCTTGTGCATAATTGCAGTGTATTAAATTATGGTTAGGGGGAATCCACATGACATTTTGAAATGGAAATACCATTTGAAGAATGTCCTCTTCATGCCAGCTCTGCATATAAAGCCCTTTGCCTTTTCTGTTTCTTCTATGGAAAAATGCATTTCTGAATAATGTCTTTCACCTGCCTCTGCACTGCACTGCCAAAATGTCACCACATCAACTCCTATTAGGTGGGAGGTGTGTGAAGTTTATAGTGCAATGCTGTGTTTTCAAGCTTATGCTATTTAAATCCTTCTTAATAACCATTAGCTTTACAAAGGATTGGGACTGCTTAAATTAAGATCTGGCAGTACCTGGCACCGTTAACATTGCTGGAATGAGCAACTGCTGTGGAGAAGCAGTTACAATGACATGGATAAGAAATTATATGCATACAACCCAAAAAAAAAAGATGGAAACTAAGGAGGGGAGCAACTGTGGAATGTCAATGAACATGACGAAGGGAAGTTCAATGTAAGAAATAAACAGAGAAATGGGATACATGAGCTCTCTTCTTTTGATCACACATTGATTTTTTGACAGCTCAGACAGAATCAGCACTTTGCCATGTGCTGCAGGATTCAGTCTTTCCACATAAAATACTGGGTCGCTGCTTATGTGTATGTACATGTGTTTGTGTCTCTCTCTCTCACACACACACACACACACACACACACACACACACACACACACACACACACACACACAGACAGACAGACAGACAGACAGACAGACAGACAGACAGACAGACAGACAGACAGACAGAGAGAGAGAGAGAGAGAGAGAGAGAGAGAGAGCAAAAGAGGGAGAGTTAAACAGAAATCTGTTTAGGTCAACCTGTTTTTCCAGAAACCCAAAGCTTAAGTCATTCTTTCCTTTCAGCCACTTCAAAACACAGGTTGGAGCTCTAAATGTGTTGATGTATTTAGGGAACTTAAGGCTATGTAATACTGATAAAAATGCATTAAGATCATCATCAAGAACACTAACTGTAACACACTATGAGTCTGTAGTGTCTTTATATATTTATAGCATAAGACTACAATGAATGACAGAAGTCATACAGAAGTTTTAAACTAGTTGTTGAGGCCTTGCAACAGTGCCATCTCCCCTGAGCTCACACCTCCAGGCCTGCAATACAGTGTTCTCTTAAACTAACATTAACAGACAAACTCACATTATTTAACTGTAAGTAACTGTGAGGGAAAAGTTCAGCATGGACTTACCAGATAATCACCCATGCAGGAAGACACACACAAACACCAGGTGAATTAGCTCACCTGAACAGACCTGAAACTCAAGTTTCTATCACTTCCTGAAAGATCAGATTACTCCACAGTACCTCACACTTACAGTACCCACACAAATCACCTAAGTATTAGCAGTGTGAGTTTTTTCATGACTTTACAGACACCTTATAGAGCCTTACAGTATCCTTCTTTTTCTTTCTTGTTGTTGCTTCTATCTGACTAGAAACGGTTCTTGCTAGAGTCAAGGTAATTTTACCTGTTCCACCTAAATTGCCATTGAGCTTGCCATTGAGAACGTTTCTGATTATTTCATACTACAATAAATTGAACAAATATACTACAGTTTTTACTAAAATTTACCATGTATCTAAAAGTCCATCTATGCATTCAGTCCTCTACATTCTGACTCAAATTAGAATGTTCGAAACCAATTTGATTAGTGATTCTTTACTTATTGTAATTCTTTAGGGAGAAAACCACTAAAAATAGATATTATTCCCCTTATAATGTAGTGACAGGACATGACCACTAGGTGGTAGAATTAGTTCACTAAAAACCTTTAGTCGAATAGAGCTGAAAAAAAAAACTGTTTAATGGGCACCAGCAATCTCATCCACTGCCTGTCAGAGTGCAAATACTTTAGGAGGGACTACACTGGATGGACGTCTGCCTCGGCATAGCAGCCTGTTTTGTTTGTCATGGTATTATTAAAATCATATCTCATAGTATTTATTATTATTTTGCAACATCCTGACTGTTCTTAGTACAGCTACTTTCTCACTAGTGTAAAATTTGTCAGAAAACTGCAATGTGTAAGGACAAATGAAATGGTACTGAGCAAAGTGCAGGACAGGTTTGCACATCTCTCCTTTATGTGTCTTTGGCTTTATTTTTTGGTACTGTATATGATTGAGGAAAATGAACTGTATGTGTTCCTATGTTACTTAAAGTATTTTATGCTGACGTTTTTTAAAATGTTGCTTAAAAATGTATGGCTCAAGTCTTGGTAGTGACAAACTAAAGTGGGTTCTGAATTTGTGATGCATCTTCTAGAAGATTATTCTTAAACATCAGTGAAAGTATATTTTAATGTTTAGTAGTCCAGGACATCAGTGCAGTTTTGAGGTACTTGTACTTTGAGTGTTTCCGTTTTGTGTCACTTTTACTTCAATATGTTTGAAAGAGATATGTACTTTTTATTGCAGTTATGATGTCAGAGTTACAGATAGATAGATGGATAGATGGATAGATAGATAGATAGATAGATAGATAGATAGATAGATAGATAGATAGATAGATA
>JAUYWH010000155.1:0-12827 GCA_034779795.1 Ctenopoma multispine
GATGAGATGCTGTATCGCAGGAGTGCTCTTCTCCAGATGCTGCATGGAGGTGGCAGCCAGTGGTACAGTGGAAACCGCTGGTTTGATAAAGGTTTACAGGTGATATGACAAGTGCAAAATTTATTGTAGATGTTAAACACCAAGCAAGAAGCCAACAGTGTTGATTTACCTTTACCTGGATGACTGAGAATCTTCACAGAAACAGTGTTGATATTCTCCCTTATTTATTGCTACACAAATGCGCTTAACTAACAATCTAGATCTAAACGTGGGACGTTCTGTCTCCTTTACAGTCTTTGTTGGAATGTTTCTGATGTTGACCAGCAGAATAGTGGGAAACCACTCACTGAATGGTTTACATTGTCTTTCTTTTTTTATTTAAATTTTTGGGGTGGCAGACAAGAAACAATCAAGGTCCACAGACAGACTTAAACCACGGACATTCTGCCATGTGCTATCACCATTCAGCTACAAGGCCTCATAACTCTAAAATGATCCTCTACACTATTATTAGTGTTAATAGTAACTTTAAAAACATCAATCAAAAGTCACATAAACACATGCACAACAAAACTCATGAGGAGTTGACAAATTATCTTAATGCTCAGTTTGTGTATTTCATCTTTTTGTCAGATAATTATTGGAGAAGACGGGACCCGAGGTATGCACTGTGGACATAGTGTTGCTGATGGTACAGTATTTCTGGCCATTTGCGACTATGCTGTTGCTAACATGTGAGTAGACTGAAAATAAAAACCCTTTCTCAGAATGAAATCACAACATACTGCACTAAAGCATAGGCATGTTGGAGGTCTGAAATGTTATCACAACCATTAATAATGACATGAGTGTAAGTCACTTTATTTACAGCAGAAAAAAGAGATTATGTTTGCACTGGAAAATGTTTCAACTGTCCATACAGTGATTTTTCTGTGGTTATAACATGCAACAATAATAATTTACACACATGCACATGCCACAAGATCGGCCATGAAGTTTGATACAGAGCACAAACAGTTGGAAGGTCAATACAACACATCAATTAATGCCATGGCCCAATGTATCATGTCTTTTTTCTTGTGGATAGAAATAAGGAAATGCCACCTGTGATGCAGACTTCCAGGGAACCACTGCCCATGCCCCAGAAACTCCACTTCAACATCACACCTGAGGTCAAGCAGGACATTGAGGAGGCCAAACAGCATATGGACACGTGAGAGCAGCTTTTACTTGATAGAGTAGTAATAGAGTTACACTGACACATGGTGACAGGAAAAATAGAAATCAATGAGTATGAACGGGACGGGAATGGGAAGGGAAACTTGAGCAGAAACTCAATTATCACAGGCTTCAAATGAGACTTTAAGGAAGGTATGAAAATCCTACCACTATCAGTGATGGACAGTCCTGCTTAGCCTTGTGTTACATGCAGGCATGGAAAAAAGCAGAGAGCAGCACTGGAGTTATAGTAAAGGAAGTGGTGACATTGATGACAATGCGAGCAGTGAGGGAATGATGTGATGTAATACAGAGGTTTGTGGTATCTCGCAAATTCAAATAGCTTGGTTTTCAGGTTATCAAACAACTTTATTATCAGACCAATGCGTTTGTGACCTTCATATAGGTCTGATCCTTTAAAATCTATTCTTGATTCTCTATTATTGCTTTGTTGCAATTTGTTGTGTGATTTTAGTGCTTTGTTAGTTGTTTTTGAAGTGCAGCACATTCACCAGGCACCTGTCAGGCTGGCTAGGGCTTTGCCCTAAACAGCATTCTGCTTAGCTGTTGATAATATATGATATCATTTGTGTCCAAACCAACAATGCGAATATTCCTTACTGGCTCCCATGCATTGGATTTTCTCTTTAACACCCATTTTCTTCTCTCCCATAAATGTGTTTTTGCTCTGTACTCTAAACAGACCTGGTGAAACCTGCAAGCTGAACTGTGTTGGTCAAATAATAAAGTTGTTTTACAATCTCCAATGTTGCTGGAAACTTCAGTTTGTTTTTCCTTGTCCCCGCACCTTGACAGAAAGTAAAGTGCCTCAGCCGGTTGGAGTGGCCACATTTCCGCAATAAAAATGTATATTATTCATAAGAAAAGGACAACTTGTCATTATATAGCAATAATATGCAAACACTTCTACAAACATCTGTCAAACGAGTCAAGACGTGTGTCACTGTGTCGCAATTTCTCTCATTTCTACATTCACAGAATGGTTCAGGACGTGGATCTGACAGTTACTGTTTTTGACCACTTTGGAAAAAATGCCATGAGGGCCCTTAAGATGAGTCCTGATGCTTTCGTACAGATGGCGATCCAGCTGGCCTACTACAGGTGAGGTGCTGCAAACTCACAGCTTTGTGTGAATATCAGTTCTCAAGTATTGTGCTATAAATTCCAGCATGGGGTCAGGTTTTTTTTAGATTTTAAGATAGATAATTATATGTCTACAGAAAATATTCTTGTGATTTTTTAACTGCCATGTGTCAAGAATATATGTTTTTGTTATTGAGATTATGCTAGTATGAATGTAAAGCGGGCGGCACGGTGGTGTAGTGGTCAGCACTGTTGCCTCACTGTAGAAGGACCTGCATTTGGCTTCCTCCCACAGGCATCTAGTGAGGCTAGGGATAGTGTTAACTGGTGAGGAGTGAATGTGAGTGTGAATAGTTGTCTGTCTATATGTCAGCCTGTCTCGAGGCTGGAGACATGTCCAGGGTATCCCAGTGCCCAATGACAGCACCCCCACAAACCTGTCATTGGGCAAGAGGTAAGGGGGTAAAACAGAAACAGAAACTGCTACTTTGGGATGTGTTTTCTTACTTTACTTCAGTAACACTTTTCTTTTGTCAGGCTTTACCAGGAGTGCTGTTCAACAATGGAACCTGCCTCCCAGCGTATGTTCAGACTGGGCCGCATAGCTTTGATCCCTTCAAATTCACGTGCCTCAGTTGCCTTTGTCCTGGCCTTTGATGATCCCAAAAAACAGGTCTGATCAGAATTAAATGTCAAATCTAACTCTTTGGAATGAGCTGGTTAATTTCCATTACCTTCATAGTACTGAAACCACCTATAAGTAACAATATTGGACATACAGTTGATGCTGGGGATTATGCAGTCAGTCTGTTAGATTCTAGCTCAGTATTTGTCACAGGTGGCTGAGGAAGAATGGGTTAACAGAAATACTGCATTAGCTATAGATTATACTAATGAACACTTAGTGACTACAAGTAATAAACTGTAACTTTTCTGTCTTTTCTCTGTTTTACATAGAACTTGGAGAAGGTTCATTTATTGACAAAAGCTATAAAAGGACACACAAAATGCACTGAGATGGTGAGTACATTATGCCATTTACTTTCCATTACTTAGCCATTTGTCCACCAATACTGTATGTACTCTATATATATTAGTGCTGGGCAGCGATTACAATTTTAATCGTGATTAATCGCATGATTTTTTTTTTACAATTGTCACTGTTACGGGCAAAATGTAATAATAATAACTCTAGTAGTAGTATTTTTTTTACTTTCATTTTAAAGGTACTGCTATATGAACAAAATTGCAATAATATTAAGTCTGCAAATACTTTAAACAAATGAGATGGTTTTTCATTGCAGTATTCGCTTTAAACAGGAGCAGTTAAATATTTCTTGTAAATCTCAACTTAAACATCAATGTAATCAAATCAAAAAGAAAATCAAAACTGTTTGCCATGACATTAATATTTATCTTGTTTATTAGATAAAAACCCAACACCCCACCCCTCCTGTGACCCACTGTTTGTCTGTGTGTGTATTCAGACCCAGTGAACCACAGACTTTCGTCATAACAATAATAATAGGCAACCTAAATGACAGAAGTTTAAAATGACCATTAAATGACCATACAAGACATGCATTGACTTATTGTTGTTATTGTTATCCAGTAGAAAGAACAGAAAGAAATTTTAAGATATGCTGTGGAGTTCTTGACCACTAGTAAGTCTATGGAGAAATGTTGTATATTCAGGTCTCCAAACTCTGTGTAGCAAAATCAACTTTAAAAAATGTTTCGTGAGGATGAAAACAACAATTTCAGAACAAAAACAGTGAATGAAAACTTTGATTAAAAGGAATATTTAATGCTTCCATATTCAGTATACAATAAATTTGTCCCCATTCTAACAGGTCATGAGCGGCCAGGCCATAGGAGTACATTTCATTGGCCTCTTGTATCAGGCTTTTGCGCAAAACATCCCTGTGCCAGAAATCTTCACTGACACCTGTTACGATAAAGCCTTCGACTTCTACAAAATCACTACAAGTCAGGTAAGAACATGGGTTGGAACAGTGCTTTATATTCAACAAAAGATTTATGATAAATCTCTATTTCTGTCTTAATTATTCTGTTTTGTTTTTACTAGTGTGCTGCCTTCTGCAGTACACAATTATATTCATATTTATCTTAGATAAATATTGATATTTTCAGTCACAAATTTTCCAAATATACAGATAACATAATGATTATTTAAATTAGTTTTAACTAGCATTAGCATACCATCATAAATACACCACATTTATTTCAGTTGTGTGAAAAGGAGCTAATTAAAAGGAGAAACTTTGCTATAATGACATAACAAGAAAATGCTTGTGTATTCTTGGGCTGAGCATGTTAATGCTCACCTCTCTCCTTGATGCTTGCCTACAGGGCTGTAAATGGAACTGCACCATCTTATATCAACACGCTATTAGTAAGCTACACTCATGCACGTTCTCTCAGATCTGCAAATGAAATGAGATAAAAAATTCCTTGCTCACGGGGTCTCTGATCCCAATCAAGTCTATTCTCCTTTGTTGTCCCTGGCTGGTGGAACGACCTGCCCTGCTCCATTCAACTAAGTTAGACTATCACCACCTTTAAAAACATTTAAAAACTCACTGTATTTCAAATGAGTCTCTCTCACATACCCAAATTGTCTAGCACTAATTGCTTGTGTCTTCTCCTTGTAAGTCGCTTTGGATAAAAGCGTCTGCCAAGTAAAGTAAAGTGAGAAAAAGTGAGAAATCCAAGCCATTCGTGCTTTAGATTCACAAAAGCACAATCCATGCACATTAGAGCAGAGCTCCTCCATGCACTCTCTGTGTGTCTGTGTGTGTTTGTGTGTTCACATCAGACTGCAGCTCCGTCGTGCAGTGATCAGAGGAGAAAAATAAACGCGACCATGTAGAGACAGAAATTACATAAGATAAACGACATGAGGGTGTTTAGTTACCAAAATAACACACAGGCTGTTCTAGACTCTGAAACTAGTTTTTCTATAATAAACTAGATAGATGTTAATGTCCTGACAAAAACTTTTGGTTTTCTATTTAATTTGATTGCATTAATGTTTAAGTTGAGATTTACAAGAAATATTTAACTGCTACTTTAAAAGGGGAATACTGCTATGAAAGATAATTTTTTTTGTTTTAAGTAGGATTAACGCATTGATTTATTAACGCTGTTAATTATTTCAATGCACATTAGCGCAGATTTTTTATTGTTATTATGACAATGAAGGTCCGCCGCTCACTGGGTCTGAATACACACACAACAAACAATGAGTCACAGGAGGGGTGGGATGTCGATCAGTACTGGCTTTGGATTGGCGGCGGCGTGCGTCTCAACCAATGAGATAATTTGGGGGTGGGCCTAAGACAAGAAAACAGAATCTCTTCCATACGGCGGAGTTGATAAAAGTTGATAGTTGATATGAAAAACCATCTTATTTGTTTTGTGTTTGAAGACTAAATACAGTAATATTGCAATTTTGTTCATATAGCAGTACTTTAATTGCAATAAAGAATTTTAATCATTCCCCACCACTAGTTTATTCCCTAAAGTCTGCACCACACAGTCAGAGATGTCAGTGCTACAACTACAGCTAACATCTGCATTCTCTCCTCTGTTTCTGTTTCTAAGTTAGCTTCAAAGGCCGGGAGTCTGACATGTCATGGCTTCGATCAACCTGGTATATACGACGTGGGCTACAGTATTATGGACAATCACATCGACTTCAGAGTGTCCTCTTTAGAAGCCTCCAGTACCTGCAAAGACAAAAACCCAACACGACTGAGCCGAGCCTTGGTGGATGCACTGTTGGACATGAAGACCCTTCTGGAAGAAACTACAAGAGTAAAACTGTAAAGAAAAATTCTGACTTAAATGAATAGTTGGACATTCTGTAAAATGTTTTTTGGTGGCTTTTATCTTTGTTAGCACAGAGACTAGAAGATGAGAAACAGCCAGACTTGTTCTGCTCAAAGGTAATACAGTCAGTCTTCTACTATCAACCAGGAACTTCCTGTAGTGTTGTCATCAGTGTGAGTTAAGCTGGTGGAAGGTATTGAGCTCAAATACAAACTGTTGTTTATATTTCAGTTTCCATAGGTGGAATTTGTTATCTCAGAAGTGAACTGGGCTGTCTTTATAGATAGGTCAGCTGACATGACTGTACACACTCGTATGTGTATGATAATGGCACCGGTTTATCCAGTTGATGAACGACTTTCTTTTTAAAAAGTGCCAAACTAATGATTTAGTAACTTGAGCCAAGGTAAAGTAGATACTGCATGAGTAATCAGACAGTAATTTAGAGCAGAGTTTGGTTATGGACACTATTTAAAAGTCATTTTACATGCAGAAAAGTCAAATGTGTTAAAATTTTCATGTAATTGTCCTGATGGTAGAAACAAATCAGAATTAGACATATAGCCTATATCAGTGGTTCTCAGACTTTTTCTAACATTCCCCACTTGGCAGGAAGAACCTCGAAAAACAATGACAGAAAAACTTATTAACATCTAAAGCTGTGGGAGTATGAGCTCCTCTGTTATAGTGTGTGGTTTCTTACACTGTGCAATTCTGTCTGTGACTTTGTATGATGTCATCAGTGGTTGGTGTTTACTGGTGCAGATTTTAAAAACTGTCTCCCTGTTGATGGTGTAGTTTTCTTTAAAAGAATGGTTGGGGTGTGCTTGAGTTGTGATTTATCTAAAAGCCAACAAACATATTTTGTTTTCTAATCATTAGTTTGTTTAATATTTCCATTGTACTGACAATCTGATATTAAGCAGATAAAAACACGTATTTATATGTTATTAGTACACTTTCTTTATTAACAGTGCTCCATCATTTCTAGCATTAAATAACATATTTCTGCAGTCTGGTCTTATTATTAACATCTCCAGCAAAATAACAGGAAGCTTCAAAGCATCCTTCATTAAACACATAAACACAACCAAGCTTCATCTGCACACAGGACGACATCTGAACATCAAACTTTTTTTTTTTTGAGCAACAATATTGATCGATAAACCACAGAGAACAAAATACATGATTTCTGTGGCTTTGGAAAAAGCAGCATTCCCCAAACACTTTACTGTATGTTGATTTTTGTCTGATTCACTTTGTTCTACGTTTTCACATCTCTTACGATCTGAGACTAAAGCAGAGTCTGCAGTGTGTTAGATGAATGAGACTCACCAGCATTGTATCCTCATTTCAGCGAAATCTGAGTTGTTTCGGCACGTTAATAGTAAAACAAAAGTTTTGTTTTAAGCTTCCAGCTGTATGTAGGATTATTTGCTATGAGTTTGTTATTATAAAAACCCAATGAACATCTCGAGTTCTGTTTCAACAGCGTTAATTTCATAAAATATTCATGATTATTAACTGTCAAGGACACAGAGTCAGGATTGGTCAGAATGTAACAGTAAATTATTCTGGCCACAATGGCCTAAATATACACACTACATTCTGTAGTTGAGGAAGTAGTAAATAAGTAAAAGTTGGTAAAAACAATTTTTGTAACAAATAAGTAGAACAGCCACTTTTTTCTTAGAACTTTTCAAATAGTATTTTGTGATATTAAATCTGAAGGATGTCTGCCAGTTGTGTGTCCAGTCTGTGGATCCAGATTTTCTTTTTTTTTTAATCACTGTGAAAGTGTTCATCTTAAACACAAAGGCATGACAGCTGTGCGGAACAGGTATTTTAATATTAGGATACCAGAAGTGACCATGTTTTATGTGCCCATAATTTCTCTTCTCTTCTTCATTAATTTTAAATACGCAGAAATGGTAGAAAATATTTTTATACTAATTTACGTAGCAAAAATGTCAAAATTGTACTGTGAATACTGTGATTAATTATGTTTAATCTCAACTTAAAAATTTCAGGATTTCCTTGTATTATAAACTTATATGTGCAGTGTTAGAACAGCTTGTATGATTTTCTGAGAGATGTTCCCTTGTACCTTATTCTGCTCTCTGTTAGTTTTGTTATTTCTGTATTAAGGCATCTTAGTTTCTTCTAGTTTCTTCAGTTTGACCTAGATACTTTCTTTCATGCTTTTATGCCCTGCTGTTCCCTGTCTTTGCTCATTGTTTCAGTGTTTGCTCTAGTGTCTTAATGAGTAGGTGTAAATCGTGTTCTTCTCTTTTCCATATTTACTGTGCCTGGAGTGTTTTTTGGTTATGTTTATTTGCCCTGTTAAATGTCTGTTTTTTATGTTTTATTAAAGCCTATTTTTATCCATAATTCCCAAAGTGTTTGAGTTCATGTTCTGGTCCACCATTTGAAAAGCTTGTGTTTCTCACCTGCACACTGGTTTTTCCGATGAAACAGGCAAGTATTAATGTCAAGTCATGCCTGGCTTAGGGCTCCAAAAACCTTGGGATCAGTATGTGAATGTGAAGGAACATGCATAGTGGATTTCCATCAGGATCAGTGCAGAAACAGATTCAGGCCTTGGTTACATAAACACTGCATTTACTGGTACAAATGACAAACATTGCCATCTTTGCAGTTGTCACAGATAATGACAGGTTTGATTTATTTGCATTGTCTTTGTTTATGTAAGAGCACTATTATGTTTAGCAAGACAAACGAGACAGAATAAGTGCAGGAAAAACTAACTTGCTTTGCTCCATTTGACAATTTGTGACATCCTCACAGTTAGAAAGTCTTCACTGGTCTTTTTTTCTGCTAATGTCAGATCGCGCCTGAGTGCTCAGAGGAAAACAGTGGTTATCAAGACCTCTCATAGATCACATTTTTCTTTTTTTTACAATCTGAGGGACTTTCTCTGAAAACACAATGTTGAGAAATTGCAGAAAATATCTGGTAAGTAACCAGTGTCTTTGTATTTTATTTGTATTTTATAATGTGCTTAAAGGTTCTGTTACATTCGATTACACATCATTTGTGTTCTAGGTAGTTTGAAAATGGCTTCATACCTAGTGAAGATGAAAGATTAACTACTTATTAACATTCACATACTGCACATGTATTTGAGTACATTGTGGTCTCTCAGTTAAAGGTGGGGATGGTGAACCACTGTGGCTTGGTGAAAACATGTCACTTGGTGAGACCTGTATCAGTGACTGTGGTTGCCAGTAGAAATTTGTCTCAACTGAGAACACTGCCCAAAATGCCCGTGCCTCCTCTGAAGCAGACGTGTGAGCTCTACCTCAGTGTCCTGGAAACATTTGTGCAGCCTGAGCAGCTGAATCACACAAAAAAGCTGGTGGAAGAGTTTCTGAAACCAGGAGGAGTTGGAGAGAGACTTCAGAGAGGCCTGGAGAGGAAAGCACGCAACACTGAGAACTGGGTGAGCTCATCCACTTCACCAGTTACTGAGATTACATCTGCAGTTAATAGGCCTATACAAGCCTCCACAAATGGTGGAGAGATAAGATGAGGCCAGAGTGGACATTGGTAGAGCTGATGTTAGAATACTCAAATTATCTTTATCTCTATATTTGTCTCTCTGTCTGTATGTGTCACTTATTTCTAAATCAGTTAACAGATGATTATTTGAAGCATGAATGTCTTGTTAAATGGGAGCCTGTGTTGATTCGTTTAAATTTTGGGATTCTCTGTACCAGAAAGGACATCAGGGATAAGCAGGGACAAATAAGGTAAAAATACACACACACACACAGACACAAACTGGAATAATCAAATTGATATAGATGTTGAAATGCTTCAGCCTGATAATTTGTTCACTCCAAGACTATTGTGATAGGATCATTATCTGGGGGGGGCTTCATTAAACTGAATTTAAATTTTAGCCTCCTAAATATGTTACCTGTGAACATATGATCATTATGTTAACTGAAAACGTAATCGGCTCACAATTATATTCTCTATCCAAAATGCAGTTTAGTTGCAACGTAATTTTCAGGAGTTTGTAATTGCACTTTCCACGTGTGCCCATGAGGACCCATCTGTGGGTCTTTCACTCCCCATCTCTCAAGCCTCCCTTCCTCTCACTAACACTTGATTTACCAAAGATGAGCCAGCAGTGGATCAATAGTTGATCAAAAGTTGCCATATTGGGTGTACGAAATATGTTGCTGCATGTCATATAGTATAGTCATATAGGTATATATTATATATTATATATATAATCCAGACTTCTGATTTTTGGTTTAGGGAGGAAAAAATTCCATGTTTTTTTTTTCTCTTTAGATGTGCTGCCGAATTCGTAGCAAGTGTATTGGATATAAAGACTATGGTTGGCAAGTGAGTACTGAGCTCAAAATGTTTAAGACATGTTCCTGTGTGTTTTGTGTTAATAATAAATATGACTATGAAAATGAAAAATGTGCCACAGTAGCAGTTAAACGCTGAAACTTTGGTTGAGAAGCTAACCCACATGCATTTAATATCAGAGGAATTTACAGCTAGCCAGGTTTCATTTGCTGGCCTGTAAATTTTTGGTTTGTAAATTCTGTACCCATATTTTTAAAATCTTCTACTGTTTCTTCCAAGAGTATTGGAACAGCAAGGCTAATTCAGCTGACATTTTGATTTAGAATGATATGGGTATGAGATGAAAGTTCAGAATTGCAGATTTTATTTGATTTACACCTTCATAGGTTATGACACATGACACGTGTTGTATCATCCATCCATTTGTCCATTATTGTCCTCTTAAAATTGCTGGAGCCCCTCCCAGGTGTCACTGGGCGAGATACATGGTACACGCTGAACAGGTTGTCAGTCACAGGTCTGACTTAAAGAGACAGACAACTATTCCCACCTATGGACAAATTAGAGTCACCAGTGAATCTGACTGTGTGTTTTTAGATCGAGACAAACATGGGGAGAACATGCAAACTTCATTCAGGAAGTCACCTAGTTGACCCGCAATTTTGAACGTAATCACTACACCACTGTCACCTCAGTCTGTTTTCTATCAGATCACCCATATTTTAAGTGAGCTAAAATAATCCAATATGTGACTGACAGCTGTTTCTTTTAACTCAGGAGTGTCCTGTAAGATTGATTTTCAAACTACAAATATTTCTAAATGACTACCCTTGGTTTTAGTCTTGGGTGTCATGGTCCTATTTCCTGGGGTAAAACATCTCTTATTATTATCCTCTTGGATTGGCTTTCTCTTCATTCTTGTGGTTTCTCCTCTGTCTTGGTACAGCCCAGTCATCACAGCTGACTATCTGCACCTTTACTGTTCTATTTAGCCAATTCAGTTCTATTTACTTATGCCCGATCATGTGTGCTTATACAGCATCGACTCCCCAGTCTGTTTACCCGCCAGTATACCTGGCTTCCTGACCAAAGCATGTTTTCTGACTTTCTGCCTTAGCCTCTACCTCATATCTCTCTGTCTGCTTTCTAAATATTTTGTTCTGGAACTTTGGAGTGTTAAGGGTCTGGGTACTGGATATGATTTACATTAGAGAGAAATTTTAGATACTGGAGTCATAAATGTTTTTTTGGTAAAAAGATCCTAATTTATGAAAGCATTTGTCGGTTTACTCTGTATTTTTGTGAATCAAAAGCATGAATGGCTTGGATTTCTCACTTTTACTTTACTTTACTTGGCAGACGCTTTTATCCAAAGTGATTTACAAGGAGAAGACACAAGCAATTACCATTCGGGTTCTGTAAAGTCTGAGTTACTACAAACTAAGAGCCCTGATAAGACCTAACTCATCAAAATAAAGAACATGCTAGGAATTCTTAAGTGCTAGACATTTTTTTTCTCTGTGTGTGTGTGTGAGTGTGTTTGTGTGTGTGTGTGTTAGACTCATTTGAAATACTTTTTAAACAAGTGAGTTTTCAAATGTTTTTTAAAGGTGGTGATAGTCTCAACTGTGGTGTGTGCTTGTCCAACCTTCCCACCTGGTGTGTCAGAAGGACCACCACGCTTCTCTCTCTGTTTCACCTTTGAAACAGTCCATGATTCTCTGTGACCCATCTAGGCAGTTAGTGGTGAAGGTGGACACGTTGAGCACTGGAGGTGTACTCTCCCAGTGATCAGCTGGGCCATCGACTCCATCTGAGTGTCTTCTCCTTACGACACCTGTCCCAAGTTGAGAGGAAGGATGACATAGACGAAACCAACAGTTTGGTGATGTTAATAAGTCAGAGGCTTGATGCACTTATTGCAAATGTCTCATATTCATCTTTTGATCCTAACCCAAATCTCTGCAGTGTACAGCCAACAAAGATGAACTGGCATTGCTGTTCCAACACTTTCAGAGGGGACTGTAGTGAGTCAGTTATATTGTATACAATTATTTTAATCAAAGGTTAGGTTTCTGGGGCATCAATAGACAAAGCTGTAAATGATGCTTATTGGATGAGTCAGTGTTTAATGTTTGTATGTTTTGCAGTGACACACTACCAGTTGACTATATGAAAGGGAAACCCTTGTGTATGAAGCAGTACGAGCAGGTGTTTTCATCCTGTCGTATCCCTGGCGAGAAGACAGACTCATTATTGTTCCTCTCCAAGAGCTCCAATCCCCCCAAACACATCACTGT
>JAUYWH010000156.1:0-12821 GCA_034779795.1 Ctenopoma multispine
GAGTGGACTTCCTGTTTATACCTGTCCTAACCAATCCTACCTCTTCCTCGCGGTCACCTGACTCGCTCACCTGACATAGACATCCTGTGTCAAAGTCTAATAGTAGTCTAATCTATGCATTTGTTTCTTCTACACCAGTGTTTCTCAGATGTACCACTAGGTTATGTAGGGAGACTCAAGGGGGGTACATGAGAAAAAAATAAAAACAAGTAATAACAAAAATTTTGCCATGAAAAATGTATAAATCATACAGTGTTCGCTTACCAATGCTGCACACACACAGACACGTGCTCCACGCACTGATACAGAGAGCAGAGGGGAACTGAAACTCCACTAAGGGACGGACTGGGACAAAAAAAATAGGCTGCGGTATTTTGGACCAGACCGGCCCACCAAATACTATCACACGCAATCATCTGAAGCACTGCCATATGTTATAGCTGTGCGCCGTCCCCGTTAGCTCAGCTGGTAAAGAGGTGCGCTCTGACTCCAGAGCTTCGGGTTTGTATCCCAGCCGGATACCTCCGATGTAAAAACAGAAATGAGCTAAGATAATAACATGAGGCCTTTAATTTGTTTAATAAAAGGAACAGATAGAGGTATTCTACTACCTATAGACCTATTCTATATAAAAGTGAACGTTAAACAACTTTTACAGTGATTTGGCGCTATTAAAGAATTTAATTAAATGAAATTAACCTAACTTTCAAGGGGGTTTATTTAGTTTCAATAAAATATGAATCTAAGTTTAAAAAACTAACATTTAGATTCAATATTCAGTTTAATTCCATACCAAGATTTGACAACATCACCTGTCAACATATCACTGTGAAAACTGGAAACAGTGGATTGACTGAAGAGAGTGTTAAAATTAGAATGAACAATTAGTCATTAATTCATTTTCCTAACCGCTTGTCCTCATAAGGGTTGCAGGAACTAACAGGTAAAACTAGGATAAAACTGGACAAGAAAACCAAAAATGCTTTGCATTGGTTAGGGGGTACTTGACTGAAAAACTATTCCACAGGGCGTATATTTCTGAAAAAAGACTGTACTACCGTAATTCACTGCTGATAGTAACTCTTAAAAAAAGCCTTCAGCTATTTCAAAATAAGGCAGCCAGAGTTCTGAGATCATATTTCTCCTATATTAGCTTTCTCCTATCATTAACTATCTTTAGTTACATCAGCGTAGCTAGAATGGGAGGCAGCTCCTTTAGATATCAAGTTCCTCTCCTGTGGAACCAGCTCTTAAACCTGGTTCGGGAGGCAGACACCCTCTCTACCTTATGCTGCTATAGACTTAGTCTGCTGGGGGACTGCCTTTGATACGCCAAGCTCCTCTCCTCTCTTCCATCTACTTAAATGACAGAATATGACTGACTTTGTGTCTTTGTGAGCCACTCATGTGGTACGTCCCACTGGCAAGGCTTCAGATGTCATCACATACTGTATGTCATCAAAAAAAGGAAAAGCAAAAGTCACATTACTTACTAGATGTGCTCTTGTTGTCTGCTGTTCTTATCTCTCTCCTCTTTCCACTCTCCCAACCAGTCAAGGCAGATGGCCGTCCATCTTGAGCCTGGTTCTGCTGGAGGTTTCTTCCATTAAAGAGAATTTTTACTCTCCACTTTTGCCTCGTGGGATTGTAGGTTTTCTACATAATTCTATATATAGTTATATTCCGTAGATTATAACCTTGCATTGTAAAGTACCTTGAGATGGCTTTTCTTGTGATTTGGTGCTATATGAATAAACTGAATTCAATTTAATTGAATTTGGCAATTTCTGGTCAAGACCATTCAACATGCAGTGTTTAACCAGAAATGAATTTTCTCTTTCAACAAACGTCTTGATTTCAACCGATCTAGTTTTCGGAGGTTAATTTTCATAAACGGCCCTTCTGATGGTTGTGGAGTCCCTGCAAGAGTTCTTGCAGGGACTCCTGGAGGGATCTCTCCAGCCTTTGACACTACATCCTCATTTCTTCAAATCTGCACTCTCTAAGCTTAACATCTCTGAGACAGCTCTTGGCCAACTCAGGTCCTACCTATCAGGGCAAACCTTCCAATCTTTTCTATTCACACAATTATCACACAGAATACAAGGTTTTGCTTAATTTTCAAATTATGTGCATTCGACAATGCATGTATCATTAGACAAACTCTGTGCTATAAAGAACATGATAAATTATTTTTTCTATTCATCTGCAACAAACAACTCAAATAATCTGACAAAGCTGAGTGCATCACTGGATTCTGAAAGAAACAGACGACACAGGGATATACAGAATAAAGTTTTATTTTTCACGCGATGACTGATCGCTGAAGATGATTTCACAGCGTCCAACAACACATATAAATGAAGGTTAAAAACAGTGAATCACATTCACAATCACAATCTGACATTAGCAATTTATCAGCAAGGGCATTAATATATGGATCATATTTCATTTGTGTAACACAGTTAAGTTCATATTAAATTCAGAAAAGCTTTCCTAAGGTCTTTATAAGTAAAACATTTAACTGATTAAAAAGAGAAGACCCTAGGTATCCCATGTCAAAATAAAAGAAGGATCGTTTCCAATTTTAAAAGCAGCTAACTGTGCTGAGTACAGGAGAAAATGAACCAAAGTGATTCATTAATACACTGCATACTTCTTGTTCTGTTCAATTCATGACAGCAACTTTAACTGCAAGCAACTTTTAAAATTGTAAACTTGCTGTATGAAAACATTTAAAACCATAGCCCAGTAAATGATACGAAAAGACTATATCTGAGATTTTTTTTTTCTCAGATATAGATTTTCTTCAGTCAGAGTCGGATGTGGGCAGGAGCTGGTATTTAGCTTTGGACCTCTTTGTTCGGTAGACCACTGCACCACAGACCAGGAGGCATCCAACAATGAAGACGAGGTTCATGCCCATGTTCATACTCAGGCCAGATGCTGAAAAAAAAAACAATACAGACTTAATAACATGATATAATAATATGTTATTTTATATTTTAATTGTTGTTCCCAATACTTTCGATCAGTTTGTCTAGTGATAATATACATGAGATTTCACTGTTTTCCCCTGCTTATCAGTTATTAACTAATAAATTAATCTACACAGTCATTTATGTCATGTCAATTGTACCTGTAAAGGTACAGCTGTGCCCCCTCCAGCAAGTGGCACTCTAGGCGACCGCCTAGTTTGCCTATGCCAAGAGCTGGCCCTGACCAGTATAGTGCAAATACAATTGACCACCTATAAATATATAACTGAATCTACAGCTCTCTGAAACAACACTTAATAAAGTGGAGAATGTGAGTGTGTGTGTGTGTGTGTGTGTGTGTATGTAAATATACCTTGGCTGTCAGAGGCTTTAACCAGGTGCAGAGGTCCCTGGGAAATGGAGTGTCTGCTGCTCTGGGCTTCGACTTCTCTTCTGTGACGATGGTGGGATGGGATACATCCCTGAGAACACCTGGTTCCAGGGACTCCGCTCTCACACAGAAGGACTGAACAGGTGATGTAGACCTGCAGAAACATGGAGGTGAAGTCAGACAAAAAGAAATTTGAAAATTAAAAAAAAAAAAGCACCTACATCATACATTAAATTGTATATCACATAACGTTACATGAAAGCGGCCCCTGATTTAACCTATAGAAGAACCAGGTTGGTTCCAGCTGCTATTTTAGTAAAACATTTTGAACTTTACCTCTGGCTGAGCACCAATGAATTCAAAAGCCTCCATTCCAAATCTGAATTGTAAGTTGGAGCCAGAATAAACCTTCACTGTCTTGTCCTTCACACACCTGTGACAACACAGTTACATCACTTTAAAACTAGAAACAGAATGTCCTATAATTGATATATTTTATAATATTAATGCATGCAATGCAATGCATGTACAAGATGAAGAATGATGCATGTTCCTTGAGTACACTTACCCATTTTCAATGATGGTGTAGCTGATGCGAGAGTTTGGGTTGTCATAGGGAGTCGCCCTGCAGGACTCCACAAACAGCTGTACGTTGGGGATGGGGGTAGCTGCTTCGATCTGCATGAACATCATCTGTTGGAGGTCGACCTCCACTGGGTACCTGCTGCCATCAATTTGTTTCAAGAACCTTTGGCTCTCGAAGAATTCAAACTGGAAGGTGAAAGTACCAAAGCCTTTGTCTGTGAAGGCGTATGGGTTTTTGTGTTTGAATCCCAGGGTCAGGTTGCTTCTCTTTGGATAAACACATTCAAAGGCGATGTCCACATCATTGTTCCTGGAAACCATTACTTGCGGATTAGCAGATGTGATCCCGTTCTTGAAGATGATGTTGTTTTCATCCTCCTGAAAGTGAAGCAGAAATTAATATATAGATAACGATAGTGAAACACTTCAAGAAAGAGGGTTATTGTATTACTATTAGAAAACCAAAAAATATTCTAGTATGCCTACATTTCACTGATGAGTTGAACAGAAATGAAAACAAGTAGTTAATGAAGCAGTTTTTTACAATAGTAAAAAGACAATATCTATCCAAATTATTCAGTGTGAATTATTATAATTATCATACTCTACTAAACACTAAATATGCTAATATGGTGAAACTATACTCAAGTAAATAAGATTTAGCGATGCACCGATCGATCGGTTGGAGAAACGGAAAAAAATAAGCAGCTTTACTCTTGTTTCCAGAAGTCTGCGTGGAACTTCTTCACAGTGAACACACAAAGTTTCTATTACCTGTTAAACCTGTTTACATCTGGAAAAGTAGGAATAGTGCACTTTATTTTTATTTCCAGTAACCCGGAGCAATTTTATGTGGGTATTTGTTAAATCGAGGTCATAGTGGGTGGTGGAGTGATGTGACAGTTTACACAAAAACTGATGAATTATTAAAGTATATTCCAGGGCCTGGAATCCTCACACTGTACACCGTGTCACGGTTTTGGGTTCTGTACCTCTATGAGGGTTCCACAGGAGTTCAGCGACATTTCAGCCACCAGGTGGGTCGAGTTGGAGCGTGTTGCCAGGTTGCATGAATAATCTGTGAAGCCGTACAGATGCAGATTGTTCTGATTGCGTCTGATGAGGTTGTCCTTCTCCACTTCCACCTTTATTGATGTTTCGCTGCATGACACTTTGGCCTCTATAAAGTGTAATAATGTAATTAATATAGTGATCAAGTCATAGTGGAATTTAAAGTTAAAAATATCAACAATATTACAATATAAAATCGTCATTTTCAATGTCATAAGAGATGTCATAGCATCCAATAATATGTCTCAAAGCCACTCCTTCATGAAAAATAGAAATACAACCAATCTGAATCTGCACACAGGACATCTGAACACACCTAGTTTTTTCCACATTTGAGGACAAATATTAATCCATAAACCACAGAAAAGAAAGGACATAGTTTTTGTTATGAAGTCACTAAAGTTTTATTTGTAGCTTCCAGCTAAATGTAAAATTATTTCCTGTGCGTTTGTAGACAACGCTGAGTAAAAGGATGCATATATTTTTGCAGGTGCCAGATCAGCTGTAACTTCATTAATTAATTGTGATTATTAATTGACAGGAGAGACAGGATCCGTCATGTAACAGTAAATGATATCGAGAAATGTTCGACACGTCGTCATTGTGTGCTTCATCCGAGACGTCTGCATATTTACATTTTGACATAATAACCTCTGAAAACTACAGAGACACGTGGTTGAGATGTTTCAATCCAGAAAGTGAATCCTGGTTTGACACACGTCAACAGTGGCTTATCCTGGAGAATTGACAGTTAGTTCCTGGCTGGTATCTGTGTGTGTGTGGTGTGCTGCACCCTACAGTTAAAACTGGCCAACTAACCATGGTGTCCAACATTTGCAATCACACAGCGAAGCTCTGAGTTGACAGGCGCATTGTAGTACCACCAGTAATAGTAGTAGCTGCAATACAATACAGGAGAGAGTGAAGTTTAAACAGTTTCACCAGGGACGTTGTAAACATAGCGTAACAAAGCTCCAGTGTTCTTAAATACAAATTTTCTCATTTCACTTAAAGGACATTTCACCCAACTAGATGAATAATGTAAACTTACTAGTAATAGTACGTTTCAGACACAAAGCAAATAGGAATGTTTTCATTCAGATAATCATCTGTTGGTGTCCATTTAAGATGAAATTCTTCTGTGGAGATTCTCTCCTTTACAATTCCAGGTGGTCCAGTGACAACCAGGTCATAAATCCTACAAGAGAAACAACAACCTCACAGCTTTGCAATAGAGAAGATGATTTCTACCCAATGATGTACATATGATTAGTACTGTAGATGTCATTGATATCTTTTGTATATATTTTCTGACAAATCTTTCACATTATCTGTCAAATTAGATCCAGTCAGTGAGTCTAAGTCAAATCAAGGCCCATCAGAATTTTTTAAAACCTTAATGTAAAATCATATATTCTTTTAGAATTATATTTCCTTACGAGGCGTATTGCGCTGAGGATCTGACTTTGATTGTGAGGGTGCGGTTGACATATGCAGGAAGATTGGCTCCGTTATAAGGAGTTGGCGACAAGAAGATGGGAATGTAATCACCTTCAAGGCATGAAGGGACGTCTGGAGTAACTAAGAACCAGATGACAGAAGATAAAGAATTTGAGGCACTGATACTAATTGAGATATTTAAATCAGTAATAAAACAAACCAACAAAAACACATTAACGTACCATAAACAGAGAACTGCAGAGGTATTTTGCTTAAAGCAGGAATTGATGTTTGGTAATTTACTGTGGCTGGAACAGGAAGGGTTGTTGCTGTTGTGGTGGTTGTGGAGGTTGTGGCTGTTGGTTCTGTTGTGGTGGTTGTGGTGGTTATTGCTGTTGTTTCTGCTACTGCGGCGATTGACGGTGCTTCTGTGGAGGTTGTGGTGGTAGTTGGTGTTGTGGTTGTTGCTGTTTCTGCTGTGAAGTTTGTTACTGCGGCATCAAATGAGATGTCACGTTTATGCCTTGTGTGTGACAGGGGTTCCTTAGTTGTGTAGGATCCATCAGAATAGGCAAGTGTAATGTGACGTCGGGGAAAATCCTCCACCATCAGCTCAATGGGAAAGTAATCGTAGTAATAGTAGTAATAGTAGTAATAGTAGTTAATGTAGTCTGGTTGATAGATTACAGAGCAGGAATTCTGAAAAGAAAAGATACTTTTTTATGTAATACTGCAATCAAGGGAAACTCATGAAATTCATGAGGCGTTCACTCTAATTTTTGTGTTTTAAAACCACGCCTGTGTCCTAATAATTACGTTCCTATACAACGAAGCTGAACAGGGAATGACCAGATTACTGATGTGGCAGTAGCTCAGTTGGTAGAGCAGTCTACAGCAGTGGTTTGATTTTCAGTCCCTCTAGGCTACAGTTCAAGGTGTCCTTAGACAAGACACCCAAACCCTGTCTGGCAGTTGTCCAACAACATTTTCTCCAAGTGGGTTTAATAAAGTCTAAATCATTATAAAAGTGAAGAACTGCTGAAAGCATCACAACACAGAGTTAACAGTGTAAAACTATTGAATTATTTAAAAGTGAGCAATTTGAAAACATTTATGTTAAATAGATACTCTCTTCTTTTCTATGGTAAATTTATATGGACAACATTTGGAGTCATACAGTCAATTACAGTCAACTCCTCCGCTATGTTCAAAGGACTGTCTCTAACTGTGTGTATCTACTGTTTCTTGACTTTTTAGAGCTTTTTTCTGCCCACTGCAAAGCAAATGATACAATGAGAGTGAACCAGAACTCTGGTACAGACGCATCACTATAAATTAATTGAGGGCAAAACAGACACACTTTTTATCACAAGTTATTTTCTGTCATCATTTACTTTAGTAACTGTAAAGTAAAAGTACTATAAGGTGTAGTACCTTATAGCGCTTTTCTTTAAAGTTTAAAGTTACTTTTCAGCAAGAATCAAAACTTTTATATTATACAGTCGTTACTATCATCCAATCTAATTCTTTAAGTAAATTGAAGTAAACAACTCTCTTACCTCATCTACAGAGAACTGGGGGGGAACACCACACATACCACACTCGTATGTACTTGAATCTGTTGGTACTCTGCATCTGACCCGGTCACCATCAGGATCAAACACTGTCAGATTTATTGATCGTGGGCAGTTTCTAGGGATTCTGTAACACGTGAATCAACTGAATCAGGAAAAATCTTTGATAAAGCACAGAAACGTGAACCTCTGTCACCATTCAATCCCATCCTTCCCTCCCCACAGAAACTCAGGTAACTGATTACACATATGATCTGATCCTCATCAATGTCTCCTCCCAGATTTTGATATTTAAAATTTTAGCCCCATAATTTGTTTTTGTTGCAGAATATTCAGAAATACATCCAGATAGATAAAAATAAAAAGTTTGGTATGAACCGCCCAGCACTAAGATATAGTTAAAGGTCTTCAACCTTTCAGATACCTTGACATGACTTCTGTGTTTAACTGAATTGTTTGTACGGTGTTTCTTGCATTTCAGTGTGATACAAGAGATATAAAGATGGAATCATGATTGTTACCTGATAACAGGGAGCGTAGTAGTGACAGGAGGGTTGTTAGGTTGACCAGTATCAGAGCGGATTCCCATGTCCACATGTGCCATCATTTCCAAAGGAGCCTGGTAGCTTCTGACGTTGTAAATCCAGTATCCATATCCATAATCATAATTGTAGTAAGTGGGATACCTGTTGGAAGAAATATCTTTGTAATTAGGGTCATGTAATATTTACTGCATATTGGTTAAATGGTATATCGTCAAATAGTAAATGTATTTATAATTAACTTGATAATGCACCATTACGTAATAGACTCAGTGGATTAAAGAATTGCTAAATATCTGTATTTAACAGCTTATACTACAGCTCATACTGTATATTATTATAATTACTGTATGTGAAAAGATACATGTGTAATATCTTACCTAATCGCAAAGGGTCGGTTGCTGCTGACCTTTCTTACGGTTTTCATCTCGTTCTGGCACCAGTAGTCCCAGTTGTAGTTGTTGGAAATGAACGAGCTGGTACTTTGGGTCTGGGATCCACAGTCACCATAGTAACATGTGTAGCTGTTCTGGTAGCAGGAGGGTGAAGCTTGCCTGTCACGAAACTCCACCTGCAGTAAATTCAGTCCGATTATGCAGTAGAATGTCAGTCATAAATGTCATTTAGTTTACCATCAGCTGATCAACGTTCAGTCCTCATCAAGGATGGATTCTCTCTGTTAAACCCATAATTAGATGAGTAACCTCTAAAATTAGAGAAATGTACAAGTACTATAAATATGTAATATTACACATCTACACGTAAACACACATATAATGCTTTAATATTAATTATGTTATTGGAAAGATATATTTTTCTGTGCTTTAAACTAACCTACAATTTCTTGAATTTCCATGATGTGGAGAAAAAGGTGTCAGTGTCACTATGTCAGTGATTCTCAAAGTGTGTGGCGTGCCCCACTGGTGGGGCGCAGAATGGTGACAGGTGGGAGGAAAAGTCACGCTTATCAAAGTTGCAGTGTTTAATGGAAAGAAATATCCCGGTATTATAACTTCTCTTGATTCTGATTCTGTTCTTGTAGTTTTTGGGCGGTTATAATGTGAAAATTTAAATATTCAGACACCCCTGATGCAGCACAGGAGGACAACGCATGAATAAGCACGTGTAAAAAAATTTATTTTCGCGTTTAGATCTTCACGACCGAGGTCAGAGTTTATCATAATAGTTATACATTCTGATGACCATCTGTTGTAATAATATTCTTATAATGTCTTTGAATTGCAGCTGAAACGTTTTGTACAAGAAAAATACTGTGATATAAAAGTATGTGATCAAAAATATATCATGACAGAGCCAAAATATATCGGAAAATGAATTTTTGTTCATATCGCCCTTCATAAAATAAAATAAAAGCTGCATCTGTAAAAAAAACACTAATGTCATCAAACAAAGTCACAGACAGAAGTGACCAGTGTAAGAAACTGTACATAATAGCAGAGGAGATCATACACCCCACAGATTTAGATGTTCATGAGTGTGATGTTAGAGGCTTTTCTGTCATTGTTTTGTTGAGGTGGGGTGTGAGAATATTTCTTCCTGCCAAGTGGGGAATGATAGTAAAAGTTTGAGAACCACTGCACCATGTTATCAGACAGAATCTAACCTCTAATAACGACATTCCCATAGCACCTGAACGTACCTCAAAAGTGCCATCAGACTTCCTCCCTTTAGGACTGAAGTTCACTGAGCCTCCATAATAGCTGTAGTACCATGCAGACGTGGCCGAAACCATAAGCAGCAGATTCAGCAGCAACAGTGGGAGAGAAGCCATCCTGCTGAGAGCTCCATCCTCAACATGGGCGTTGCTGCCTATATATATTCGGCCAAAAGGAAACAAGATTTTTTTTCCTCATTTACTGAAAGTATAAAGTATGAAGTAGAACCAGTTTTACAGGCCTGTATCTTAAAGGAACCAGAATTCAGATTTCTTACATAACCTCAGCTTTTCTTCTAGGAACTGGAATTCTGTAGATGTATCATGCACATGATTTTTTAGGAATGCAGTTATCAGAACACAAAGTCTTGCTGAGGTGAGTTAAATTAGTCCCAACATTTAATGATATTTAACATTTTTAATTATTATTTGTGGCAGAGATTCAGATGATGCTCTGAGTACCAGATGAAAAATACTGAATAACAAGATCCGAGTTAGGTGGATTTATTATACTTTAGTTTCCCTGACATTTTTCCACCCAGTGCTTGCTCAGTGGGGATTGTTGGGTTTCTTTCCGTATAATTATATACTTTTCACCTTATTTGCAATGTGCCTTGAGATATTTTTGTTGTGATTTGGCGCTACATAAATAAATTTAATTGAACTGGTCAACCCAGCACTGCAACCCAGTGAGCTGCCCTTACTAACCATTTTAATAATGCTGCGGAATTCACAAAAACCAGGATGTTGTACTGCAAATTTTGTTATTCTTGTGGAAAACAAACATGTAGTTTGGGAACATTTTACTGATATGTTCAAATTCAACTTATATGCAATTTTCATTTACACAAACTAACTACCCTCATAGGGGCGGCACGTGGTGTGGTGGTTAGCACTGTCGCCTCACAGCTCTCTGTGTGGAGTCAGACTGTCGGCCTGTCCAGGTTGTACCCTGCCTCTCACCCGCAGATTGCTGGGATAGGCTCCAGCACCCCGCGACCCTTGCAAGGATAAGCAGTTAAGAAAATGGATGGATGGATGACTACCCATATGTTACTAGAAAGGTTTTTTCTGGTTACTATGCTGTTCACAAGAACAATATTGATGCCAAAAACAAGTGCATGTCAAGAAACGAAAGAACAAAATTCTAAGCGAACCTGGGTTTGTTTTCTTAACTGAATTCTGGAGATAGTTTCACTTTTCTTTATCTTCATGTCAGTTTGTGCCACAGTCTCTGGGTCTGCTGTCTGGTCTGTGCCTTATATGGTCATTTTCTGTAATTACTCGCCCCTCACTCTGCTCTCCTGCTGCTTCACCAATTACCTGCAATCAGTCTAACTCAACACACCTGTCCCCCCTCTCTTTATAAGGTGGTCTGCAAGCTCCATTCCTCTGCCAGATTGACTGCCTTCATGATTAACTCCTGTTTTCTGAGCCTGGATTTCGGATCTTCGATACTGGCTTTCTGTTCTTCTGATCTGTCAGGCTTCTGACCTGTTTGGATTTCTGGACCTGTGTATGACCCTGTATTGTCTTTCTGGACCTCGGCTTGTGGATTGTGTTATGGACTGTATCTGTTAAGTCATGTGCCTGTGACCAACATTTGTCTTCGACCTGCCCCTGCTTTACCCCTTGTGTATTGTTGCCTGATTTTACTCTCTCAGCCTCCCTAGTTTTGACTTCAGTTCAGCAGCTCAGCATCAGCCTCCTCGCATACCTACCTCAACCACGTGCTCTCAGTACTACACTACCCAGCAGCCCTCACCCGCCTCACTTCCTGGTCCTCCTGGATCCGATTCCCCACTCACCTGGTTCCCTTTCAGCTCTTCAACTCGCCGCTTTCTCTCCTCAGCAGTGAGTTCTCTGCCCACCATAATTACTACATTATGCTCACCCTTTTCCTGCCTGGTTGCTAACTCTGGTTTGTGTTCAGACTCATCTGAAGACCCCTCCCATTCCAGCATGAGTCGCTGTTTGACCTGCTTCTCCTACAACCATTCATATTACTTTCATTGTAACAAATCTTTTTCATTTTAAACCTTTAGTTTGCTTCACAGGCATTTTTGAGTCCTTTAGTGTGGACAGGCCTCAAAGTTTGTGCAATGTTTTGCTGTTTTAAAGAAATGTATGCTAAATAAAGATAAAAAATTTAATTATTGTTATTGACTTGCGATATAAAGTTGAATTGAATTATTGCTCAGCTTTTTGTCAAAGTTCAATTCAACTTTATTTATATAATGCCAAATCACAACATAAGTCATCTCAAGGCACTTTACACTGTCAGGTTTAAGACCTTACACAAAATATATACACAGAATATCTGTAGAAAACCCAACCGTCCCACTTGAGCAAGCACTAGGCAACGGTGGAGAGGGCAAAACTCCCTTTAACAGAAGGAACCTCCAGCAGAACCAGGCTCATGGTGGGCGACCATGTGCCTTGACTGATTAGGTTGAGTGGACAGAAGTGCAGAAATTACAGTAACTAGTACTTTACTTTACTTTAGTTCATTTGTCAGACGCTTTTATCCAAAGCGACTTACAAGGAGACACAAGCAAATTACAA
>JAUYWH010000157.1:0-12814 GCA_034779795.1 Ctenopoma multispine
CGGACAAACATCGGTTTACGCACAGATCTTTTTTACACACGCACAAAATCATTGTGGCGGTGATTTGATCCCATACGTGTAGCCTATTAAAACCACGTTTTATCGTTTTAACCACCCAAGTTTAATGTTCTGACTGATATTAGCATATATTACATATTACATACGCTGATATACAGTGCATAGATACTGATATTTATATAGATACACAAACTGAATATTGGCATTGTATGCAAATCATGTCCAACATGAATCAAATTGTGCTGTGCTAAAACAGTTGTTGCTGTTTTGCTTTTGTCTACAGTGCACTTTATTTTATATTTTTTGTAAGTTCAGATTTTCTTTCTAGCTTCTTGTTCCTCAGGTTTTGCTCCATGTCAGCACCACTCCTGCTAGACAAACAGCTGTACCCAGCATCACCAAATGTTATCGTTATCAGTCTAACTGATACACAGTGATACACTGAACAGCTCATATGCACACATATGAGGCTTATCTCTCACACATGGAAAGTTCAACCATATCTGTGGCTTCTGTGTATTGTGGACAGATAATAATCTGTGGGTTTCAAAAAAAGTGTATTGGCAGGGTGGATTGCAAATATGTTTTATTTATATTGCTAATTAATTTTTTAAAAATGTATTTTATAATTGCATTTGTAAAGCAAAATAAACTGTACCCATAGTTTAAATGGCAACGTTACCTAACAAGGGGGTTCTTTTACATGCAAACGATTGTTAACATAAATTGAAACACACACACACATGCCAACACGCCGACAAAAAAACACATACAGTAAATACATTTTACACCATGATCTGTGTATTATAATCAACAAAAAACAATCATCAAACACTCATTCAATTCTCAGTCCCCTCAGTCCCACAATAATGTTCCTTCCACCATGATCATCCCATGACGTCTGCAACAAGGGCTGCAACGAAAAAGAAATATAATCCCAGGGGGATAAAAAGGAAAAAAAGGAGCGCTCAGCAAATGGTATACCATGCGGTAAAACAAAACAAAAAGGGAATGGAATATTTCTCACCGGTCCGACATTTAATCCACCACGGTGCGAGGTGCTGCTGGTGCAGGTGTCCTCTTCCTGGAAACTCACCCCAGATAAACCCAGTGTGTGCAGTCCTCCAAACAGGCGCTTTACCGCATGGTATACCATTTCCTGAGCGCTCCTTTTTTTCCCACTGGGATTATATTTCTTTTTCGCTGCGAGTGATTGTTACAGATGGTGGCCAGTATGGGGACATGCCACAGATAAGAAGACACACAAAAGAAAACAAAGTAAAAAAAAACAAACAATAAAAACGAAGAAGAGATCAAAACAAATTAGATAAATAAATAAACATGGCTGAAACAGGGATTGAACCACTGGTTGAGCTGGATGGATCCCCAGATGAGGACATTTCTGACTACGGCACCAGGGCTTCTACACCCACCTTAGGAGAGAGGCTTAGTGAAACAATCCCCCCAATAAGGGGGGATACATGGGTCACTCGGAGGAATCCTGTTGGGGAAGTCACATCATTAATATGTTCTCTTTACATATCCGACCCCGATGAGAATGAGCAAGGCATGGGAGAAGAGGGAGATGCATCTTATCTCACACTTCCTGCACTTACATCCTACTTACATACAGCGCTTTGAACAGAGAGGATGGTATCAGGGGTTATGTGGATAGAACTGCAGACACACTGGAACAACACATGATGTCTACACTTAAACAATTCAAAGAAAAATTAGTGGAGTGTTGTTAGTGAAGAGATGGGATGATAAGTGGAAATTGGAAATTGAACGGCTGAAGTGCGCCAGTCTTGTTGCTCTACCTAGGCCTTTTTTTCAGCACCAGGTCTACATCGTTTCCACCTCAAAGTCGCTCCACTTTAGCTCAAACTGTGTAGGGGGTTCCTCTAACTACCAACAGTGACTAGTGTCACTACTCCAGCCAGTTCCGGCCATGTTGTGCAGCCAATTGTTTCTCCTGATCAACATCTCTGTTCAAGTAAACAAGCTGGCACTGTGCTGGATGCCCAGTCCCAGTCCCCATTCACAGGTACCCTCTTGCAACCACCCACACAGCCCCTTGCACTAGGTCCTAACCTCTCTGCTCCTTTGGGGGTTCCATTTAACCAAGCTCCGGGTACCTGTAGTTTATTTCAAAACAGCTATCCAAATGAAGTTTGTGCTTAACTTTGTGGATTGCTGCAAGACATTCTTAGCAGTGCGGCCGTTGTCTGATGTGGAGTTGATAGGGGCTCTGTCTAACACGCTAAAAGGGCCAGCCCATAGCTGGTGGTCAGTGGCTAAATACGATGTACACAACTGGTCGGAGTTTAAGATGCATTCAAGGCGGCTTTCCTACCTGCTGACTACCTTACGGAAGTTGTAGAAAAGCTCCGGGATATGGTGCAGCTACCAGATCAGTGTCTAAGAGACTTTGCTTACGATTACCATGCTTTTTGCCTGCGGTGGAAACCAGACATCACTGAGGCAGAGTTGGTACGCAAGATCCTGAATAATTGCAATCCCAGAGTTGCTGGTTGACTCCGGGGCACTGTTGTAACGGTGGACCAGCTGGTTCAGATTGGCACCCTCGTGGAGAAGGACTGTACATCCTCTAAGGAACATTGGGGTAAAGTGGATCAGCAGAAAGCCAAAGAGAAAGAGAAGGGCTTGAGGAAAACAACTGGGAAGGCGCCCTTTAAGGAACCCAGAAGATCTGCGGACGTGGTGACAGTAGTCCAGCAGGAACAGAAGGCTCCTGTAGCGCTCCTTCAGGTCCTAATCATGTGAGAGGCTGGTCTGCTGTAAGGCATACAGAGTGTCTCCCTCCAGGCGCAAGATCACTGCTGACTTCGTAGAACAGTTGCTCAAGGATGGCATTATTGAGCCATCACAGTCCGCCTGGGGTGCTCCTGTGGTCCTGGTCACCAAACCTGATGGTTCTATTCATTTCTGTGTTGACTTTCAGCCCTTGAACCTCAAGACGCATCCCGACGCCTATCCCATGCCACTCATTCATGAGTTACTGGAGTCCATGCGTGGTGCGGCCTTCTTCAGCACTCTGGATTCGAAATCGGGATATTGACAGGTTGCCATGTCCAAAGACAGTAAGGTCAAGACGGCCGTGATAACACCCATGGGTCTCTACCAGTTAGATTGTATGCCTTTTGGGCTCAAGAGTGCCGGGGCTACCTTTCAGAGATTGATGGGGAAAGTCCTGGGGGAGCTGAGGGGGAAGATCTGCTTTGTGTACATCAATTACATCATAGTTTTCTCCCCCACACCTGAACAACATCTCCAAGACTTGCATGCTGTCCTGGGGAAGCTCCAGTAGGCTGGGCTGAAGCTCAATCTGAAGAAGTGTGTCTTTTTCCAGCGGGAACTGAAATTCTTGGCCCATGTGGTCTTGGACAATGGCGTGCAGCTGGATCCGGAGAAAACCCGGGCGGTGACGTCTTATCCTACGCCCAGCAACATCAAGACCCTTCAGCATTTCTTAAGCCTTGTTGGTTGGTACCACAAGTTCATTCCACATTTTGCGGATCTGGCAGCCCCGCTGAACCATCTGAAGAAGAATAACGTGGGGTGGCTCTGGACATAGGACTGTCAGCGGAAAAGGCTAAAAAAGGCCAGTGATATGGGGTTAGGAGCAGTGCCTGTACAGAAGATGACTGTTGGGAAGAAGACGATTGCTTATGCGTCCAGAGGGTTACGCGGGGCAGAGCTTAATTACCCGACCTTCGAAAAGGAGTGCCTTGCAGTTGTGTGGGCTGTGGAAAAGTGGAGACACTACCTCGAGGGAGCTGAGTTCACTGTGTACACTGACCATGCTGCGCTGTCCTTGGCCATCAATTGTCCAAAGACCACCTCTCGCCTGACCCGCTGGTTCTTTTGGCTCCAGCAGTTCCAGTTTAAGGTCCAATACCGGAAAGGTTTACATAACATCATGCCTGATGCCCTGTCCAGAGTTTTTACACCTCCTGTGCCAGCTGCAGTGTATGCGAAGGTGGATTCCCTTGGATCCTCCGATCTGCCCTTCTCCTTGTTGGAAATAAGAGAAGCACAGGAAGAGGATAAAGAGGTCAACGACCTGGCCAAGGAGGCTTATGCCAGTAGTAAGCCTGGACGAATAGGTTTCACAATGCGGCAGGGCATCCTTTACAGACTGTCTCCTCTGAGAGAGGGAGGGGACAAATATCAGCTGGTTGTCCCCAAGGCCCTGGTGCCTGCTTTTCTCGACTACTTTCATGGCCATCCTCTGTGTGGGCATCTGGGCAGGCTGAAGACACTCCTTAGGATCCTTGAGGTCACTTGGTGGCCAACCATTCGCAAGGACGTGTGGAACCTCATCAAAGTTTGCAACATCTGCCAACGATACAAGGCAGCCAACCAAAAACCAGCTGGTTTCATGCAGCCTACATCGGTGGAGGGTCCCTGGGAGAAGCTTGGGATGGACCTCATAGGACCCTTTCCCCGCAGCAAGACAGGCAACACCTTCCTTCTGGTCCTAGTGCATTACTTCACAAAATGGGTGGAGATGTTCCCCTTAAAAGATGCCAAGGCACACCGCATTGTCACCATTTTGAAAGAGATCGTCACACGTTTTGGTGTCCCACGTGAATTGGTCTCTGACTGAGGACCGCAGTTCACTGGTCATGAGATGGCTTACCTCTGCAAGACCTGGGGAGTGACTCAGAAATTTACCACCAGTTACCACCCCCAAGCCAATCTCACTGAACGGTTTAACCGAACCATAATTGCATCTTACGTGGGAAATCAACATAGAAACTGGGACCAGTGCATCAAGGAATTCCGGTTTGCCATCAATTTGATACTATTAATGTGGTCAATTGGAAACCCTACTCTGGGGTCCAGCCCCCAGTACCTCCGGTTGGGGGCTGGACTGGGGAACATTGGAACATTGGTATTGTGGGACTGAGGGGACTGAGAACTGAACAGGGGGGGGGGGAAATTATTTCGAATGTTTGCTGGTTGTTTGTTGGTGTTTTTAATACACAGAGCATGGTGTAAAATTTTTTCACTGTGTGTTTTTGTTTGTTGGTGGGTGTATGTGTGTGTGCTTCAATTTATTTTTAACGATCGTTTGCATGTGAAAACCCCCTTGTTAGTTAACATCACCATTTAAACTATGGGTTAAAGGGTAATTTTTACAAAACATTTTTTGTTTTTATTTATACATTCATATGAGGCAAACTATTTTTTTATTTTATGCTGCTGACAGCACTTAGATGTGTCACAGCACTATGTCATACTTATTTATCAACTGAATCCATCACAGTGGGGAAACAATGGCAAATAAGACCTTAAATCAAATTTAAGTGTCAGCTCGATTAACTGAATATGTGTAGTGGTGCACATTGACTAGAAGCATTTTCTACTTTCATACAGATTTTCTTAATACAACACCACATTTTCTGCAAGAACTGCAGACATAAGACTCTACGCAACATGACTCCCTCATAAAAGTTCTTATGGTCAAGTTTACAACAACTGAGGCCTTGTAATAGCAGCTAATTTCTTAACATTACTGATATGGCTGCTAAGGTAACTCACTAAATAAATGAAGTCACAGCAACTATACTTACTTCTTAGATTGAAATGTATCATCCAATAAGCTTCATCAGACAGACTGATAAACCTTCATTCTTCCATCATTCTTTGTTCTCTTGTAAATTGTTACTATTGATTACTCGGTTTTATGACAAAACCTACCTGATTACCTGATCTGTGTTATGTTCAGTTCAATTCAATTCATCTTTTTCCATCTCTATTTGTATGGCGCCAAATCATAACAAAGGTCATCTCATCTCACTTTACATAGCAAGGTTTAGGTCCTTGCAAAATATAACTGTATATTTACAGAACTATGTAGAAAATCCAAAACTAGGCGACAGCGGAGAGGAGAGGAACAACTCCCTTTAACGGAAGAAACCTCCAGCAGAGCCAGACTCATAGTGGGCAGCCTCTGTCTCGACCAGTTGGGGTTAGTGGAAAGAGGAGAGAGAATAGAACACCAGGCAACAGACACAAACACAACACAACAAGGAGCCTCAGACGAGGCAATGGGCAGGTTGGAACGACCAGAGGCTACAAAGCAGAATCACACAACTCTGTGGTCGAGCACACCTGCAGAAAGGTACAGAGAGAAAAAGAGACAGAGAGGACGAAGCACAACTAGGGGAGAGAAAAGACACAATGTTAACAACATGCAATGATGTCATGATAGTGGACAGAGAGAGAGAGAGCGAGAGAAACAGAGAAGAAGACGAGAGGAGCTCAGTGTATCAGAAGGTCCCCTAGCAGAATAAACCTATAGTAGCATAACGAAGAGAGGGTTCAGAGTCACCTGAGCCATCTCTAACTATAAGCTTTATCAAAAAGGAAAGTTTTAAGCCTAGTCTTTAAAGGTAGAGAGGGTGTCTGCCTTCCGAAATTTAATTGGGAGCTGGTTCCACAGGAGAGGAGCTTGATTGCTAAAGGCTCTGCCTCCCGCTCTAAATTTTAGAAACTCTAGGAACCACAAGTAGACCTGCACTTTGATCATGAAGTGCTCTGCTGGGATAATAAGGTTCTATGAGGTCCGATATGATATAAGTGTTTTATATGTAAGGAGAAGGATTTTAAACTCTATTCTAGATTTTACAGGGAGCTAATGGAGATAAGCTAATGTGGGAGAAATATGATCTCTCTTGTTAATTCCAGTCAGAACTCTGGCTGCAGCATTCTGGATTAACATGAGGCTCTTTAATGAGCTATTAAGACATCCTATGAGTAATGAATTACAATAATCCAGTCTAAAAGTAACAAAAGTTTCTCAGCATCACTTTGAGACAGGATGTTCCTAATATTTTAAATATTTCCAAGGTGGAAGAAGGCAGTTCTGGAGATTTCTTTTATGTAATGGGTAAAAGAGATATCTTGATCAAAAATAACGCCAAGATTCCTCACAGTAGTGTTCGAGGCCAATGCAATGTCACCTAAGGTGGCACTCTGATCGGATAGCTTGCCTCTCAGGCCTTGGGGACCAAATAGAATAACTTCAGTCTTGTCTGAATTAAACAGTAGAAAGTTACAGGACATCCAGGCCTTTATGTCTTTTAAACATGCTTGAAGTTTTACCAATTGATTTGTTTCATTAGGTTTAATGGATAAATATAGCTAGGTGTCATCTGCATAGCAAAGTTTATAGAGTGTTTCCTTATAATACTGCCCAGCGGAGACGTATCAAGTAAAGAGAATTGGTTCAAGCACAGAACCCTGTGGGGGGCTGAGAGGAGATCATTAGTGATTTTTACCAGTCACTGCTTGAAAAGAGACACCCCAGCCATGTATGGAATAACCAGGTTCTTCTGTTGGCCCTGGGAATCAGGTTGTTCCGTGGTCTTTTTTCTGGAAGAGGGTCCTACCTTGATAAAAGCCCACTTGGGATATCCACAGTTTTTAAGGGCTGTCTTCAGATGCCTGTCTTTCTTATTTTTGGCTTCTGTGGTGGTGGGAATGTTCTCTGCTCTATGGTATAGAGTCCTGATTACTCCTAGTTTGTGTTGTAGTGGGTGATGTGAGTCAAACAACAGATACTGATATGTGTGGGTGGGTTTTCTGTACACTTCTATATCCAGCTTTCTATCAGTCACAATGATAACTGCACAGTCCGGGAATGCTAGCCGGTTATCTTTGGAGTCCTCCCTGGTGAATTGTATGTTAGTGTCCACTGAGTTGATGTGATCTGTAAAGGCCTGTACCTCCTGGCTCTGGATCTTCACCCAGGTGTCATCCACATATCTGAACCAGTGGGTAGGTGTCATCCCTGGGAAGGAGTTGAGCGCTTTCTCCTCCACTTCTTCCATGTACAGGTTGGCAACAATAGGTGACACTGGAGAGCTCATGGCACAGCCATGTCTCTGACTGTAGAAGTCACCCTTGTAGATGAAGTAAGTGGTGTTTAAGCACAGGTCCAGGAGCAGGCAGGTCTGGTCTGGGTTAAGATTGCCCATGGTGCCCAGGTATCTAGCCACATTATATGTGTATATGTGCAATAACTCAGTCACATATAATGTGGCTAGATACCTGGGCACAATTTTGGCGCCCTTGGTTGGACATACGGACCATCACATCCACAATTCAGAGGAGTTCCCTGACCTTGGAGGAGAACCTCCAAGGTCAGGGAGCTGACACTGGATACAGATGAAACCATGGTATCCTTTGATGTCACATCACTCTTCACCAGCATCCCCACCACTGCAGCCCTAACAGCTGTAAGGAGAAGACTGGAAGAAGACAGCACCCTTACCGACAGAAGCAATCTTAACCCAGTCCAGATCTGCCTGCTCATGGACCTGTGCTTAAACACCACTGAATGAATTAAATGCAGTGTTGAGACAGTTATTATTAACATCTACATGAATGTTAAAGTCACCCACTAAAATCACTTTATCTGTACTAAGAACTAAATCAGATAGAAAGTCTGAGAATTCAGATAAAAACTCAGAGTAAGGGACGGTATACTTTAACAACTAAAACTGGGTTTTCACTTTTCCAGTTTGGATGAGAGAGACCAAGAGTGAGGCTTTCAAATGAATTAAAACTATGATTAGGTCTGGGGTTGATTATTAAGCTGGAGTTGTAGATTGCTGCGACTCCTCCACCTCGACCTTTGCTTCTAGGGATATGATAATTAATTTCAAATTTTTATAAAGTTTTTATCATTTACACCTCTAGTGTTAATTTTCGATTTATATAAGTTAGGTGGACGGGGAGCAGACACAGTCTATGGGGTGGTGATAGTTTTGCGAGGGTGACGGCAATAAAGAAGCTGCAGAGAGGTGTGTAAGACTGTGACTCAGCGTCCTGGGCTCCACTCAGGGATATCAAGGTATAGGATAAGGGGTCGTCAACCTTCAGCATTAAAAGAGCCATTTTTGTCCGTTTCCAACCATATAAAATCCATCAGGAGCCGCAAAACCAGTTAATCTTTAAAATGGAGAAAAAGCAGCAAGTTTCATTACACTAACAGGATGTTGTAGAGAAAAATACGTTAACGTTACGTTACGTTAAATACGTAAACAAATGATTCATATGTTCAGTATCAACGTATTTGCAACTTGTCATTTACACTGATTGTGAATATATGATCATTATGTAATCTGTTCGCAAATACGTTCCGTAAGAAAACATATTTTTGAATGCAGTTTAGTTGTATATGAACGTAATTTTTAGGAGACTGAGGAGAGCAGAATTCACATATCTGCATCATAGTGCTATTTGCTCAATATCACTTACATCTTTTGATTCATCGTTGATTTGAGTTTGCTTGATCCAAATTAACGCTTCGTCAGCTGTCCATGAACCATTAAGTATTCCATTTTAATCAGAAACTGTTCTTTCTTTGGATTTATACATTAGCTTAAAGTTAAACACAAATCACTTGCTGAGCGGCGACACAGGTGACACCAGAGCTGCTTCTTTTAACATCTGATCGTTGCTTTGGTAACTGTTTGCTGTAAGTGTCATAACAGGCTGTAATAATTAGATAGCAACAAAATCCAGAATTTAAATTTTACACATTATTACTGAATAAGACAAAATGTACGTGTATACAAAATGTAGCAGGTTCAGCATGAAGTCTGAGCTAAAACACACGCAACAGCAACAAGTGTGTGGTTTTCATAGTGCTGCTGTGAACACAGGCTTTGTGTTACCTAATGAACCAACTATCGCCGAAAAGAGCCGAATCTCCGCTGTCAGAAGATGGATTCTTTTTTTATCGTTAGCTTTTAGCGTGGTCAGGTGTCATTACCTCCTGCGTGAATTATGAGCTTACCATATTTACGTTTATCCTTAGACAGGAGTTTTAAGTATGATTCGATGTCGCTGGCTCTGGCCCCCGAAATACACTTCACACATTCTGTTGTCAAGGTGGACACCCAGGCATTTGTACCCCTCCACCACCTCTACTTCCTCTCCCAAAATGGAAACAGTGTTAAAACTGGTTCTGTTCCTCCTAAAGTCCACAACCATCAAGACAACCATTGTCTTGGTTACATTTAAGGTCAGGTGGTTGTTCCCACACCATTCCACAAATCGGTCTACCAGGTCTCTGTACTTTGCCTCCCTGTCACCGCTGATAGACCCAACAACAGCTGAGTCATCTCAGAACTTCTGCAGATGACAGACTGCAAACTGTAGTGGGTCCAAAGATGTTTCCACCTGAGGCCTTAAGTGCGTCAGTATCAGTCTCTCCAGAACACTTGTGACATGTAAGGTGAGAGTGACTGGTCTGTAATCATTAAGAACAGCTAGAGATGAACATTTAAACAGTGGCACGAGACATGATGTTTTCCAAAGCCAGTGCACCTGCTACTGTCTCAGGCTGAGGTTGAAAATGTGCTGGAGGATTCCGCAGAGTTGATCAGCACAGGCCTTAGCATTACATTACATGTAGTTATTTTCTCTCTCTACTTTTCATTTATCCAAACCAGTTGAGGCAGATGTATGCTCACCATGAGTCTGGTTCTGTTGGAGTTTTACCTCTCCCTTGGTGAGCCTGGTTCTGTTGGAGTTTTACCTCTCCCTTGGTGAGCCTGGTTCTGTTGATCTGTCTGTTTACCTCTCCCTTGGCACTTAGGCTAGGGAGATACTTGCTGTTTGTTAACAACTATCCGTAGATAACGCAACATTTAAATGTTTAGCCACAAGGGGACAGGCTAGGGTCTCATCATCACTGACCAACATAATTTCTGTATTTGCACAAAATAAACAGAAGCCCTGGCAACAAAGATTAATAATGAAATAACAACAGAGAAAACTGTAGCGATGACATAAATGGTGGGTGTGGCATGACTACAACTGGGTGTTCATACTTAAAATAAAACAGTTCTGGAAAGAAGAGTCAGCCAAATTTCTTAACTAGGAAGTTCCAAACCTTAATTTAGTTTTTTATTTATTTACTTTTTTTTTCTTGCCATTCCAGTGTGGACTTGCTGGTTTATTTTTTGATAATTGTCTTGCTGCATAACCCAAGTGTGCTTGAGGTCACAAAACAATTTTCCTTCAGTATTTACTAGTAGAGCATAAAGTTTATTGTTTCATCAGTTATTTAATTCAAATCAGTTTTATTTTATTAGTGGTGTGCGAGGCCGCTAATTTTGGTATCGATCCGATACCAAGTAAATACAGGGTCAGTATCGCCGATACCGATACCAGTCCGATGCTATTACCTTATAAGGCAGCCTGCCGAAAAATGCACCATTTAAAAAAATCCTGCTGGAAAATCGCATAAAAGCGCTTAAAAATGTTTAAAATGCTTTAAAAAAAACATTAAAATTGCTATAAACACAACCAAATGCACATAAATATGAACAAACAAAAACATCCACATCCAGGAGAGTTGTCTTGAACCAAGGCTTAAGTAAAATCCCCATCATATTAAATCGCTTTAAACACGACCAAACCCACAAAACAGAAAAACAACAGTATTACATTACATTAATTAAATATAGCTCCAGCATATTTCTCTTGAATCTACAATCACAATTGGTGCTACTAATTATTAATTTCTCTACACTGTAAACCCAAATGAGTTCAGTGAACTCACAATTTATGAGGAAACGTATACTTAAATTACATAATAATTTTTAAGTTAACTTACTTAAAAACTAAAAGTTTATCGTGACTTAAAAAAAAATTACCTGAATAAAATCAAAGCATTTAACTCCAACCTCCAACCCATAACTTGGTACTTAAATAACTTACAAATTTTAAGTTCACTATGCATATTTTATTTTATTTGAACTTAATTACATTGCTTTACTAAGTTAAATATTATAACTTATATAAACTCAAAATGGACCTATTGAACCCTAAGCTAGGTTTAAGAACCCTTCATTGAACAGGGTTTTTCTTAAAAGAAAAAAAAAAAACTGAGACAGAATTGCTATTGCAAGTGTATTCACCTGCGCAAAACTTTACATGCTTCTGCATTTGAACATGTTTTTAATGCTTATTGTACAACTTGTACAATATGATACACTGTGAGAACTGAAAATTTTAAAACAAAATAGTGCTTCAGCCTTTTCTTTGGCTTTTTCTTTGAAAAAGAATTTGGGAAACAAAATAAAAAAATGTATCAGCCTGATGCTGTTATAAAACTAACAAAAGGCATTTTTAAAACATCTGAACAAAATAACTAGTCTCAATCTATTCTTTACCTTATCCCTTAAACTTTTACATAAATAGTATTTGTATAACAAAAAAATATGTTCATCAGTTTTTTTCTCCAGTTGTTCCCTTTTAAAACTTTTACAAATAGAATAAAAAAAAAAAAAAAAATTATTGAATGAGCATTTTCTTACACATTTTCATTATAAGACATTCTTAAATAGAATAACCACCATAAAAAACAGCTATCTAGGGGCATATTTGTCTCAGGCTATGGGGAACAGATAGCACCAGATTTCCTAAAACCTACAGAACTTTGTATGAAACTTTACAACAATGTAGTAAAACTAGTCATGCGAGGCATCATCTTCATTGAAACAGTTTGACATTTGCCAACAGTCTAGTGCCAGCACTAGAAGTAACGCCGCGAAGCCAACGGATTTAATCTGTCACTTCAAAGAGCCGACCCTGAGCCACAGACGGCAAGTTGGCTGTAGCGCTAAAGACACAGCGGTAAACATTTCTCGTGTGGTTCTCTGTAGAGTTGAGTGAATCAACTTTGACTCTGTTGTTGAATTAGCTTGTACAGATAGGAAGAGTGCTTGTGTTGTTGTTGTGGCGG
>JAUYWH010000158.1:0-12807 GCA_034779795.1 Ctenopoma multispine
CAGTTTGACAGATGCTATGTGGGAGCGCATGATACGAGCCTGAGACACAGCCACCACAAACACTCTCACATACAGAACGACGATGGCTGAAATGGGGATGATAAAACTTATAACAATGTCAACAGCTCCGTTTATGTTAATCACACATTCTCCATAACAGGAGTTATACCTGCCTGGTTGTTTCAGGTTATCATATAAAGTTAGGAAACTGTAGAAAACACAGTAAATCCAACACAGGAGAACACAGATCTTAACTCTATTCTGAGTGATTTTGATGGAGTAATGCAGAGGGTCACAGATAGCCACATAACGGTCGACTGATATCAGCACCATGTTTACTACTGAGGCACAGACAGTGATAAATGGTAAGAAATACTGAAGAACACACACCAGGTCACCCAGGAACCAGCAGGGTTCTGTTAGGAGAATCTGAAAGGGAATTACGAGGAGACCCACAAGAAAGTCTGAGACAGCCAGAGAGAGGAGGAGGAGGTTGGTGGGAGTGTGGAGCTGCCTGGAGTGAGAGAAAATCATCACTGAATATTAGAAACAAATACAGAATTATCAACATGTTTTTATAAAGGCAGTAACAGTTGAAATTAAAGTTTCTTGCAACAAGTGATATTTGATGGTAAATGTATAGGTTAGAGGTAAAATACCATTTCTAAATGTGCTGCTTAAGAACAAGTCTCATCAAACCACCAAGACATAATGCTTAAAGGTTACTTCAATTATTCACACTACAATAACATGTTATCAAAGCTAAAACATTTATCTGTGCCTGAAGTGAGAGATGGAGATGATGACCAGCAGGTTGAGAACCACAGTGAGCAGAGAGACGAAGGACATCAGACTGTAAATCAACAGTGTCTCAGAATGAGGACGCATGTGCTTCTTGCAAGATGTGTTGAGTTCTGGAAAGCAGAGTTTAACTTCATCCAGTGTCTCCATCAATGATGAGCAGGAGGAGAGAAGTTGATCACTTTCACCTCTCTGAGAAAAGTGATGTGTAATACAATTGATTTATCCTTCCTCCCACTCCTTCTTCCCCTTCTGCGTTTTACTCTATTGCACACTGATCTTTCTCCCTCATGACGTGGGTCATATTCTTCATCATTATCGTCATTATGATCGTCACTGAGTGATGATGAGTATGTTTCTTTTGGTGAGTTTGAGTGATGCAAACACTCACAGCATTAGTTAGAGCCGTGATGAAAAGATAATGTAAAAACCAACATATCCATGATTTTGGGTCATGTTCTATTTGATTATTTAACACATTTTCAATCCAGGTAAAGAAACATGAGAAGTTTTGCACTAAACAGGTGATGAGATACAAATACATGCCGCAAACAAAAATAAACACACTGAAAATGAAGATTTGCCTGAAGATTGAGTTGATTACTTTTCTTTTTTAAAAAGGTTGTGTCTGTTACAATTGTTCCACATCATGTGGTGTCAAAGGAACTAAAACAAATAAGGCCAGATTCTGTACTAATTCACAGTTGGCAATAGATCATTGTTCCCAACTCAGAACTCCAGTCTCACTGATGTGTTTTTAATATTGTAGTTTCCAGACAGCAGTGTAGCACCATAGCACAGAGGGGTAATGTATACATACATGGATGTTTGTTGGCTACCTTTCACAAAAAGAACCAACTTCTCTGTGAAATAACTTGAAATTCACATATGCATTTCACTTAGGAAATATCTGTCACGTATCTAGAAAAATAAGGCAAAGTTCCTCACAATTAAAACACATATCCAAGTTTAACTGGATATGTGTTTTTTTAGGAAGTACAAGCTCACCATCTTGTGCAGTTTGTAAGAATCTAAATATTCCATTCAATGCAGTATGTTCCCTACAAAAACATCATGGTCGTAGTTCTGTTGTATAGAAAAGTCTTTTTTAATAAAATAGGGTGGGGCTGTGGAGTCTAATCAAGTACACTGACTTAAAATACTGTACTTACATCCAAACTTAAAGTACTTGCACATGAGTATTTTATTTTCATGCCACTATATGATAATGACACCTCCAAGGGAAATATTGTATTTTTATACTATATTTATCTGCCTTTAAGACTTAATAACCATGATCTGAATCATAATTGTTGTGTTGTTTCTCCCTGTTCTGGTAACTTGTAGTAACTGCTGGGTCAGGAGCAGTGTATGGTTTGCAAACTAACATGATGAATAACTGGTGTAACACATCAAAGACTCTGCACTAACAAATCGTGGGAGAAGTACTCAAATCTTGTACCTAAGAAAAAGTAGCAATACCACCGTGTAAAAATACTCCATTAAGTAAACATCCTGCTTTGTAAATGTTAACTAGAAAAGTTCCTGGAGAAACATTGAAGGTGCTTGCCACATTGTGCCCCTGAACCTTAAAGCCATCTCGCCAATGAGAAAATATGATTTACCATGCTGGCTGGTTGATGTATAATATATCATGCACATAATAAAGCCATGCACAGTATTTCTACCCCACGCAGCCTGCAACCTGCACCCTGCATAAAGTCTGTGTTTATATCAACTTCATGTGAAGAATTAATGATCACATACTAACCAACAAGCCTGTTTCCCTGTTCGTCTTTAAAGATAACATTAGTTATATTCCAGAGACAAGAGTTGTAAAGACATTGTTCACAAAGTGTTGACCATAGTCCGTTTCAGTTAAAAAGGAGTTTGGAGAAGAAACTGTCCTTTTCCGTGCTACTGTGACATCTGTGCAGGATTTTCAAAGTTAATAGCTCCTCTCACGTACCTCAGGCTGCAGCTAATATTTAGGGTAATACTAGCTTTATAAACAGTACTGTTGTTAGCACAGCTCTAGCGCCAGGGGGCTGCCTGAACGACTAAAGTGAGAGAAGAGCAGAGACAATGTGCCTCCCGATCTCTGGGTGAATGAAGTCCAAACGACTATCGTTGAAAGTGTATTGATAACACCTTTTGCACCTGCAAAACGTCCCGTCAGCAAGGGCTCCACAAATCCTGCTCTCAGGCAACAAGCATTGGTCATATTGGAAAAATAACACGATTTCTCAGCAGCTCAGGCTTCAACAAACACAGCCATATCCTTTTTGTGACAAAATTCATATAAATGAGGAGTTTGTGGGATTTCGAAATTGGGCAATCTCTGCTCTAGAGGAGAAATCTGTCTTTAAATTACATTGGCCTCTATGGGAGAGAAAGGGAGTTCTCTGGACATTTGGCCACGCAGTTTGAAAACCTTTCACTATAAAAATCATATAGATGGACAGAGAACACATTTTCCTGCGTTTTTACGTACAAATTGTTTATGAAAGCTAAAAACTGAAAAGAAGCAACGGGGAGTTGATTAAACTTGAAACTCACTCACGCAACACAGTGAAAACCCCCAATACACACTAATGTAGAAGTTAAGATGTTTTTACCGGTTTTTAAAAATTAAAATTGCCATAACTCGAAAGGTAGAAAGCTGTAAGGGTCTAAACTCATTAACATTTTTAATTACATTTCTAGGACAAAGCATAATCACACAGGACGACAATGAATAGAAGGAGTAGCTCTCCAATGTGCCATTTTTTGACCAAAAAACAAAATATACATTGCATTGCACTACAGGCACCAACTAATGGTAAAAAAGGTCAACAAATACTCAAAGTGCCAATAGTAAAAAACACTTTCATTTCATTCTGTAGTACTCTGTAATATTTGTGCTGTAAAAATGAATATCATTAGACACTGAACACACAATCAAGTAAAGTAGAAAATTGTACTTAAGTACAATATTTAAGTAAACATATTTAGTATTTTCCACCTTATGAGAAAGAACATCTAAGTTTTCCTTACTGTAGCCCAAACAGGCCCACTTCAGTCATTTCCTACACTGCTGTAGGCAGTAAGTAACACTAAAGCTGATTGTTGATTGAATTTCATCCCACTTGACACCATGACTGGGCAGTGGATAATTATTTTCAACTTTGAATACAATGACAACCTCATAGCAAACTTTTGAACTTTAAAATATTCATGTTTTCCTCTGATTTCATAGCCACATTTAAATACTTGGTCACCACACTTACTAATAAACAAATTATTTATTGTCAAAGTTCTACACTTTTAAGACTTATGTGTCTACATGACACCATTTGGATTTCACACATTTTGGATTTGATAACTACTGTACTGTAGGCCAATCATTTGCTTTGTTAAATGCCTTTTAGAGGAAAACTTGATGACACTTTACCTGTAGGGTAAGTGCTAGTACCATTAATCACAATAAGGAAATGACAACCGTCAGTGCACATGATTGAACTGATTTAGAATACCTTTAATTATGCTTTAAACAAATACAACTAAAGGAAATCGCTGCATGTGACAGAATATAGACATGAATATGACAGACAACCCTTCTGCAAAGATTACACTATGTATAAATTGAGTCCTCAATTTATTATATAAGAGACAACAAAGGGTTGTGTCTTTGCTTGCCAATAGTGTGTCCAAACTAAGTGCTTTTTTACTTCATTGAGTGAGTACAGAATATTAGAGCAATTTCTACCTTCAAAGAAAAAGAAATTTGTCTTATTCCCATGACTCCACAGTTTTTCTCTACAATACACTGGCCTCACAGGAGTTAGGATGCAGTATCTCAAGTGTAAGAATAAGTTTGACACATTTTCTAAACCAGGGGTACAGAAAGGTGTAGATCCCAGGGTTTAGAGAAGAATTAAATAACAACAGAAAATCCATAAAGGCTTTAGTTGATGAAACCAATGTGAGGTTATAGCCGGAGAGAGACACACCATAATATGGAGAGTAACATGTGAGAAACACCGCAACAACAACACCAAGAGTCCTGGCTGCTTTCAGCTCTGATTTCTTCACAGTTACAGTCACTGAACGCTGCAGTTTGACAGATGCAATGTGGGAGCGCATGATACGAGCCTGAGACACAGCCACCACAAACACTCTCACATACAGAATGATGATGGCTGAAATGGGGATAATAAAACTTATAAAAAGGTCAACAGCTCCATTTACATTGATTACACATTCTCCATAGCAGGAGGTATAGCTGCCTGGTTGTTGTAAGTTATCATATAATGACAGAAGATTGTAGAGAACAGAGTAAAACCAACACAAGACAATGCACATATTAACTGTCTTTTGAGTGACTTTGTTGGGGTATCGCATAGGGTCACAGATAGCCACATAACGGTCAATTGATATCAGCACCATGTTTCCTACAGAGGCAGATACAGTGATAAAAGGTAAAATATAATACACTGCACACAACGGGTCACCCAGGAGCCAGCAGGGTTTATTTAGGAGGATCTGAAACGGCACCACAACAAAGCCCACAAGAAAGTCTGAGACAGCCAGAGAGAGGAGGAGGAGGTTGGTGGGAGTGTGGAGCTGCCTGGAGTGAGAGAACATTATAAATGTAAATATTACAAACACCAAGAACATTATCATTAATATAAATAGTTATTTTATAAAAGCAGTAACGACAGTCGGAGCTACATATTCATATCATCTAAATAGTAAATGTGGTGGTTTTAAGTACAGCTTATGAAGAAAGGTCTCACCAAACCACCAGGATGTAATACTCAGCAGACACTTATTTCACTTTATATAATTACAACAAACATTTATCAAAGCTAAGACATTTATCTCTGCCTGAAGTGGGAGATGGAGATGATGACCAGCAGGTTGAGAGACACAGAAAACACAGAGATGAAGGACAGCAGGATGTAAATGAGCATTTCTTTAGAATTAGGGTGCGTGTGCTTTTTGCAAGAAATGTTGACAAGTTCTGGAAAGCAGAGTTCAGCCTCTTCAAGTGTTGCCATCATCAGAGAGATACGCGAAGAAAAGGGGAAGCTGCTGAACACTCACAGCTTCCTGAGCCCATTTCTCTGTCATACACCTGATTTATTTTTCTCCTCTCATTACTTCCCTCCTCACCTCTTGAGTTTCAGTAACTCTTGGACACAGCTCTAGGGACTACACCATCAGCTACTGTATAGCCATGGAGAGATAAACAAATTTTGTCAGCTACACAAAATCTATATTATTCCCTTGACGTTCACCTCCCGAATGTCCAGACATGACATTGTGATGCAGTTTTTTTGGGGAAGCATGATCTGAAACTTTCACAGACAGTTCTTCATTCCTTAAGAATGTGTGGTTTAAGCCTCAGAGAAATACACACGTTAATATTATGCAGACTTATTCAGTTAGGTTTTGAAAGTATAAACACAGGGTCGGCGTCAGAGCTGTCTTAATGGAGGGGCAATTAATTTTGACGGGGGGGGCACTTTTCAATCTCACCACGCATCATTATCATTATTATCCTACATGAAAGAATATTAAACAGAGAGCAAATAGAGGTCGTATACAGACATACAGGATCCGCTCCGACCCCGAGTAGCCACAATTACAAAAGGGCAAAGTGAACAAAGCAGGACGGACATTTGTCAAACAGGTGGATTATTGAACTCACCATTCGGAGATCTGGAGCCGCCGGCTACAGTTGCTAAATCTCTCCAACATGACACCTTTTCCACTTTTCTTTGCACAAACTAAAACAAGCCAAATGTTCCTTAGACGTCCCGAGTCTGTTAAGTCCCTCATGGTTTCTACTGCGCGTCTCCAGTCGGTGAATCCTCTGGTAGTGATGCTGGGTCACATTTTTAACTGAGAAGAGTGAAAGTTTCTACGTTTATAACAGCAGATATCTCAGGGTCAGGTGCAGTAATTGTGGAGTTATTGTTAGCCGGTTCATTAGCCTGTACTTCGCGGTCACTGCTGTAGTATATTCCTGACGTGGACGCTTCTCCAAACCACTCTCTGATCTCCACTTTTATTTATTTAATGAAACTGGCCTTTAGCATCCAAGCTAGCTTTCCTTACCGCGAAGAACGTCTCCACATTAGCTCCGCCCACTTGACACCGCTACGTCACTAGGTCACCGCGTAATGACCTGATTGGAAAAAGGTCACATACTCTAATATTTCGTTGGGCCGCCCTTAGCTTTGATTAAGGCACGCGTTCGCTGTGGCATTGTTTCGACAAACCTCTGTAATGTCACAAGATTTATTTATTACAATTTTCACCCAGATTTTGCATTGATAATGGTAGAGCCTGACCGCTGCGCAAAGCCTTCTCCAGCACATCCCAAAGATTCTCAGTGGGGTTAAGGACTCTGGACTCTGTAGTGGCCAATCCATGCGTGAAAATGATGTCTCATGCTCCCTGAACCACTCTTTCACAATTTAAGCCTGATGAATCCTGGTATTTTCATCTTGGAATATGCTTGTGCCATCAGGGAAGAGAAAATCCATTGATGGAATAACCTGGTCATTCAGTATATTCAGGTAGTCAGCTGACCTCATTCTTGGAGCACTGTACTGTTGCTGAACCTAGACCTGACCAACTGCATCAACCCCAGATCACAGCACTGCCCCCACAGGCTTGTACAAGAGGCACTAGGCATGATGGCTGCATCAATTCATCTCTTCTTATTCTTCTTACCCTGATGTTCCCATCTCTCTGGAACAGGGTAAATCTGGACTCATCAGACCACATAACTTTCTTCCATTGCTCCAATGATTGAGTCCAATCTTTAGTCTCCCTAGCAAATTGAAGCCTTTTTTACCAGTTTGCCTCACTGATTAGTGGTTTTCTTACGGCTACACAGCTGTTCGGTCCCAGTTCCCTTCACACTGTGCGTGTGGACTTACTTTCACTATTTAACATAGCCCTGAGTTCTACTGTTGTTTTTCTTCGATTTGATTTCACCAAACGTTAAAGTGATCGTCATAACGATCATTCAGTCCACATTTCCCCACTATCCTTCCAGTTTTTAAAAATGCGTTGGACAGTTCTTAACCCAATTTTAGTAGTTTCTGCAATCTCCTTAGATGTTTTCTGAAGCCTTGAGAAATGAACCATTTTGCGAACCAATTGGCTGCAAAGCTTCAATGATTCATGAAGCTTCATCTGGCCATCACTAGTTGCCAGTGCTGGGAGCGGGAGCGGGAGCTAGAGCTGGAGCTGGAGCTGGAGCTGGAGCTGCATGGGGGACATCTTGTTTGGCCTTGGTAAGGGAAGTGCAACTGAGAACAGGGCTGTTTTATACAGGAGTGGCTCATCAGATTGTACCATTGTCGGCCACCTCAGAGAGGGGAATCTAGATTTGCACTTTGTAGTTATATTCTGTAAGGTCTGGAACCAGTCCATCTTTGAGCTCTAGTCTTGAAGTGAACCGAGCAGCAATCAAGTGGTCCTCACACCAATGTGAAATCCTTTTGAACACACACACTCTTCACACATTTCCACCATTGGACCATTCCATCAAAAACAAATTAGTCTACTGCACCAAGGGTTTGGGGTTCAGTGTCTTGTCCAGGGACGCTTTGACATGTGGCCAGGAATCGGGAGAACTGCAGAGTGCCCTGCCCACTGTGCCACAATCTCCCCTAATATGTTTAAAACAATGAGTTTAACACCAGTACTTTTTAAAATAATAATTGATATTGATAACTGCTCTACCCACTGAGCTATCATGCCATTCCATAATGTTGGGCATAATAGACACGTGTCAAAAAACATTGTGTACAACTGCCAACAGCATGGTCCCCATGTTGTATGCTGATGGCTGAACACCACAACATCAAAACCAACCAGTGGAAATAATATTTATTTTACTAATATAAAAGGTCTAAATATCTGCCTTGAAAAAGTTTTAAAATGTTTTTGTGTGAGTGTTGGCTGAAATAACCCCCTAAGCAATAGCTCATCATGTGGGAAAAACATCAGCTGTTTACCTGCATCAACTGGGATTCTCTCAGCAACAATTGCATCATGTGTGGATGTGTGGAAGCTGAGTCATGTTTGGGTTTGTTTTCTAACACCTTTGATTGCAGATATTCACTGGAGGCCAAGATGTTGTCATCTCATGCAAGTGTGTGTGTGTGTGTGTGTGTGTAGTGGAATTGAACTTTGTTCTGTTCAACTTCAAAATAAAACAAACACAAACAAATCTTCTTTTGTGAGTTATTGACAACACACATTTAAATATATATACCAATAAATGCACTTTTTGGTTACAATAATATACTGTTTTACTTTCTGAGCTTTTCCTTCTGACCTTCATTTTCATCTACAGTGAATATTACATCTTATTGTAGCTGTTTGCAGGCACTGCCAAAACCACATTGTACTAAGAACTATCTACACACTTAACTGATAGAAAACACTCAGAGATTTATTCAGAGATGTGCCAATGTTTTCCGCAGCACTGCATTTCTCAAATTATCCAAGCAATGATTCTCATTTAAATTACTTTTTTAGTTATGTGATCAAGACGATCAAGTAGAGATTTGAAAGAATTACAATTTACAATTTACAGTCCAGAATACAACAGCAACTTGAATTACACAGTATAATGTTGCTCAAACTATTGTTTATGAAGTGGATACAGCTATGACACAAAGCATCATAGTTCCTCTACAGTATGTTGGCCTCACAGGAGTGAGGCCGAAGTATCTGAAGTGAAATAATGAATTTAATAGATTTTCTAAACCAGCGGTAGAAAAAGACATAGATCACAGGGTTTAGACAGGAGTTAAAATATACCAGAAAAGATATAAAAGTGTTAGTTGAGGAACTGATCATGAGATTAGAGCCAGAGAGAGACACACAATAAAACGGACAGTAACACATGAGAAACACAGCAACAACAACACCAAGAGTCCTGGCTGCTTTCAGCTCTGATTTCTTCACAGTTACAGTCTCTGAATGCTGCAGTTTGACAGATGCAATGTGGGAGCGCATGATACGAGCCTGAGACACAGCCACCACAAACACTCTCACATACAGAATGATGATGGCTGAAATGGGAATAATAAAACTCAAAACAAGGTCAACAGCTAGAATAACGATAACTACACATTCTCCATAGCAGGAGTTATACCTGCCTGGTTGTTTCAGGTTATCATATAAAAACAGAAGGCCGTAGAAAACAGAGTAAGTCCAACACAAAATAATCAAGATTTTAACTTTCCTTTGAGTGAATTTGGTGGGATAATGCAGAGGGTCACAGATAGCCACATAACGGTCGACTGATATCAGCACCATGTTTACAACTGAGGCAGGGACAGTGATAAAAGGTAAAAAATAATACAGAGCACACACCAGGTCACCCAGGAGCCAGCAAGGTTCTGTTAAGAGGATTTGAAACGGCACCACGAAGAGACCCACAAGAAAGTCTGAGACAGCCAGAGAGAGGAGGAGGAGGTTGGTGGGAGTGTGGAGCTGCCTGGAGTGAGAAAAAATCTTATAAACACACAAACAGCATTAACAATACAACAAATTTTATAACTATAATGACTGAATTACAGTGCATCTAAATAATAAATGTGGTAGTTTTAAAGATATAAACCGCAGTCTTGTCAAACCAGTAGCACAGAATGGTCAGAGAAAGATCACTTAGTACAGTGCACCAACATATAATCGATGATAAAACATTTTACACTGCCTGAAGTGGGAGATGGAGATGATGACCAACAGGTTGAGAGCCACAGTGAGAAGAGAGATAAGGGACATCAGATAGTAAGTGAGCATTGCCTCAGAGTGAGGACGTGTGTGTTTCTTGCAGGAGGTGTTGAGGAGTTGTGGAAAACAGAGTTCAGCTTCCTCCAGTGTCTCCATCATCAGAGAGAGAGGAGGGGAGGGGAGAAGCTGCTGTACACTTGCAGCCTTCTGAACTGAGTTCTGTGCCATACAGCTGATTTATCTCTCTCCTGGTTTCCTCTCCTTCATCCCCACACCCACCCACATCTGTTTTTTCAGTCTCTCTACAATCCTCCTCCCTCCTTTCTTCCCTCTCTGGTTTAACATGTTGCTTTTAGTTTGTTTTGGTGATGTATGGATGGACTTGACTACAGCATTAGTTATGATCTAATGTAAAAATCAACATCTGCAGGACTGTTCTTCCCTTCAGCTTTTTTAACCATGGTCATTTATGTAAAAAAAAATTTGCAAAAAAAGACCTGAGGACAAATGGCATATGTATAGTACTTATGTGTGCAAGTCCAAGTCCTCTAACAGTGCTGATACAATAAGTGATCATGTAGTAACGTCTACAGTGCAGTATAAGGTAAAGTTCTGATGACAACCAGAGGAGGGTAGAGTAGCCAAAAATTTTACCCAGGTAAGAGTAGCATTACTTCAAAATAATATTACTCAAGTAGAAGTAAAAAGTAGTCATCCAAAAAATTACTTATGTAAAAAAGTATGTGGTGAAACAACTACTGAAGTACCTGATCTTAATATCTGATTTATTTTTTAGAAATTATGTAATCAGACAGATACCAATATAAAATAAGTAAAATTAAGGTATTTTGAAAAAATAAAATTAAAAACATTTGTAAAAAATAAATAAAATAAATAACACCTTTACAAAATGACAAATGTAAAAGGCACAAAAAACTCTCAATTTCAAATCTCACTTTCTCACAACATAAAGATTTTAAAACCAACACCTACAGTAGGTAACGTGTTTGTTGGAACTGCACCGTTTCTCATGTGTTTTTTTATTCACTGCTTGCTACATCATGCAGCACGTTTTACGTGTGAAAATATCTAGAAGTTCTAGATTGAAGAAGCTACTTGGATGACTAGTAAAACGTCCAGTTGCCATTAAAAAACTTCAGATCAATTCACCTTGATGACTGAAAATCTTCATTGATATGTGTGAAGAGTTTGTGCTGCCCTGCTGCCACAGTTTGTGTGTGGTCATGTGACTGCATGGCTCCGTCTGATTGGTTAAATGGAGTCATGTGGTAGATCTACTGGTGGTAACTCTTTGGTAAAATTATTGTGTATATAACGTGTAAATGGAAAGTTACTCAAGTTAATGTAAAGAAATAAATGTAACTCGTTACTACCCACCTCTGTAAGCAGAAAAGTTAACATCTCCATGCAGCAAAAAGATGCACGGCAGTAAAAGTTAGACCTGAGTCTCTGTAGCTGGTATAATGTGTGTGCTTGAAGAAGCAAAGCTTAAGGCCGAGTATGTGGTGGAGGAGTATGCACCTTTCAAAAAGCTCATTAGCCACATTCACCATGGCTGACTTAGTGAAAGCATGAAAAGGTGAGTTATTAGCAGCTAATTTTGTTCATAAATGAACCTAGATTAGTTTACAGCAGGGGTGGCCTATCTGGGCTAATTTCCTCAGCATACATGGATGTTTGGGTGAGCACTGGAGTGGACTACGTTGGTGACTAGTTATGAAAAACATGAGAAATGTCTTGGAGATGTTTAGGGAATGTTTGGCAATTAGGTATATTAGGTATTCTGGTACCTGTGGCTTAGTTTTACTTTATATTAGACTAAATATATTAGTTTATTGGTAAACCCTGGGAAAGTAACACAATAGTGACTTAAAAACTTAAACATTACTGCTTTGGAAAGTAATTGAAATGTAACATAACTTTTAAAGAGGAATGATAAGTAATATGTTATTACTTTTGACAAGTAACTACACCAACACTACAGATTGACATATGTGTGAGTTTGTCAAGGCAGATATGATAATGATGCAGGAAGATGGATGTTCTATATTACTCACTAGGATGTTTTCCTTATGGGATGAAAGCATTTCAATATTAAACTTGAATTGATGCCTCACAATTGCATGCCTTTGCCAGCTAATGAATTTAAAGTTTATATGCCTCATTTTCAACCAGCCGAAATACACCCACGTCACACCTCTTCTCACCTCTCTCCACTGGCTCCCGGTAGCTGCT
>JAUYWH010000159.1:0-12792 GCA_034779795.1 Ctenopoma multispine
CCCCAACCGGTCAAGGCAGATGGCCGCCCACCCTGAGCCTGGTTCTGCTGGAGGTTTCTTCCGTTAAAGGGAGTTTTGGGATTTTGGGTTTTGATTTTTGTGGGTACATAGGAATCAACACAGAAATTGATGTACTCTGTGATGCAGTCTGTTAGTCCATCATGTCGTCACCATGATGTTCACAGAGAATGTACCAGTCTGTGACTTTAAAGCACGCCTGCAGGGCTTCATTAGCCCCCCCATCCATTCCTTTACTGTTTTAGTGGTGGCAGGCTGCCTCTGAACCAAAGGTGTGTACTGAGTAGGGAGGTGAATCAGATTGTGATCTGACTTGCCCAGGGGTGGGAGGGCAGTGGAGCTGTATGCTTCTTTACATTAGAATACATTAGGTCCAGTGTCTTCTCCCCCTGATGGGGCAGGTCACAACGGTTTCTTACTATCCTGAAGTCCATTGGGTGAAGCACATACAACAGCAGGAGCTAAAAGCACCAGCAACACCATCAAACTAAACTTTTCCTTCTTACAGTCTCTGTGTAGTTAATATCTTTTTTTCATTAACGAGGGCAGTCTGCCACTCCAGTTGTCTCTCATCTCTTTGCACAGATTTTTTACACTTCAGCCATGTGAGGAGTAACATCTAATTGACAGCCACTGAACCTCTATTATTGTCGCCATACAAAGTTGAATTATAATATTCTCTTATTTACTTAAAAACACATTTTTAAGTTCTTCTTGGATATTAGGATACAGTAACTTTAAGAAATATTACAAATATACGTTTCAGAAACCTTTATATACACATATGAACTCTGAATGGCCAAAAGTGATATTCTGACCGTCACAGGCAAAGAAAATTAAAATCCACTAAACTGTAAGACAAAAGCACTGATGTATTGAATGCAATATTAGCTTTAATTATAAAAAATATATTTTAAGACTTTACTGAAAATATGCTGTAAAATCATCAAGCGTTCTCTCTAAGTGGTTCACTTGAACAAAATATTGCGCATCAAACTTCGATCATCTTCAAATCCCTGATGCGTGAGGATCACTTACTCACAGTCCACACAGGTAATCTCTACCTCCCTCCTACAATCAGCTGTCTGCCTTGTCCTCTATTGTGGTTGGGCAAGTTTCTCGATGATATCCTCTCATTGGTGCAGTCCAACATTTATTACAGCTATGAGAATATTATAAAACGATGTCACTGGCCATCTACATTTCTGTGCCTTCATGGAGTACTTCCTCACCACCTGATCCAGCACAACTACTCTTGTAACTCTTGTTACTGTTGTAATTTCTAACAGTTTCTATTTTAGCCTTTTGACCACTTGTAATGACACCAGATGTAGACAGTGCTGAGAACACATTTTTCTTACTTTGCGCTCATTCTGTTTGTGTCGCACTGACATATTTCAGCATCTGCGTAGTGAACACAGACCCTCTTTGAGTTAGCTAAAAAAAAGCTATATTTTAGTTTTATTGTCATGTACACAACTACAAAGTGTTGCTAGGCAATAGTCCACCTCCGACAGCCGTAAAATGTAGCAAATGCTGTAATGATTCATGTATAATACATATAGCGGTCAAAATGACCGCTCTGGCCATTACAGGCAGAAACAGTCAACAACAAGCACAGTGCTGTGAAAAGGTATTTGCTCCCTTTCTGTTTTTTTTGCATATTTGTCACACTTAAATTATTCAGATTATTAAACAAATTTAAATATTAGAAATAGATAACCCAAGTAAACACAAAATGCAATTTGTAAGTGATGATTTTAATTATTAAGAAAAAAGAAATAACCAAAACCCTCATGGCCCTATGTGACAAAGTGAAGTAGGCCAAAAGATTCCAAAAAGGAAGACGGGCGGGCCAGTCCATAGCATTAATGCCTTCGTCTTGCAGGAACTGCTGACACACTCCAGCCACATGAGGTCTAGCATTGTCTTGCATTAGGAGGAACCCAGGGCCAACCGCACCAGCATATGGTCTCACAAGGGGTTTGAGGATCTCATCTCGGTACCTAATGGCAGTCAGGCTAACTCTGGCAAGCACATGGAGGGCTGTGCGGCCCCCCAAAGAAATACCACCCCACACCAATACTGACCCACTGCCAAACCGGTCATGCTGTAGGATGTTGCAGGCAGCAGGATGTTCTCCACGGCATCTGCAGACTGTCACGTCTGTCACATGTGCTCACTGTGAACCTGAGTTCATCTGTAAAGAGCTCAGGGCGCCAGTGGCGAATTTGCCAATCTTGGTGTTCTCTGGCAAATGCTAAACGTCCTGCACGGTGTTGGGCTGTAAGCCCAACCCCCACCTGTCGGGCCCTCATACCACCCTCAAGGAGTCTGTTGCTGACCATTTGAGCAGACACATGCACATTTGTGGCCCGCTGGGGGACATTTTGCAGGACTCATGCAGTGCTCCTCCTGTTCCTCCTTGCACAAAGGTGGAGGTAGCGGTCCTGCTGCTGGGTTGTTGCCCTCCTACAGTCTTCTCCACATCTCCTGATGTACTGGCCTGTCTCCTAGTAGTGCCTCCATGCTCTGGACACTACGCTGACAGACACAACAAACCTTCTTGCCACAGCTTGCATTGATGTGCCATCCTGGATGAGCTGCCCTACCTGAGCCACTTGTGTGGGCTGTGGACTCTGTGTCATGCTACCACTAGAGTGAAAGCACCGCCAGCATTCTAAAGTGACCAAAACATCAGCTAGAAAGCATAGGAACTGAGAAGTGGTCTGTGGTCACCACCTGCAGAACCACTCCTTTATTGGGGATGTCTTGCTAATTTCCTATAATTTCCACCTGTTGTCTATTTCCACCTGTTGTCTATTACGACCCCATATCAGTGTGATATGGGGTCCCCCAGCAGACTAAACCTATAGCAGCATAACTAAGAGATGGTTCAGAGTCACCTGAACCATCTCTAACTATAAGCTTTATCAAAAAGGAAAGTTTTAAGCCTAGTCTTAAAGGTAGAGAGGGTGTCTGCCTCCCGAACCAGGATTGGGAGCTGGTTCCACAAGAGAGGAGCTTGATAGATAAGCCAGTCTGCATTTGGAAACTCTAGGTACCACAAGTAGACCATCACTCTGAGAGCAAAGTGCTCTGCTGAGATAATAAGGTTCTATGATGTCATTAAGATATGTTGGGGCCAGATCATTTAGGGCTTTATAAGTGAGGAGAAGGATTTTAAACTCTATTCTAGAGTTTACAGGGAGCCAATGGAGAGAAGGTAATGTAGAAGAAATATGATCTCTCTATATAACAATATACTGTATAAACTCATGTTAAATAAGAAACATGCAAAATCCTAAGCAATTCCTGGAAAATTTCCATACTCGTATGAAGATCAGATAATTGGCTTAGCACCTCTTCATTCAGCCCTCTACTCTAGACGTGTCTAATCACATCTAAATTTATGGGGAGTCTAAAAGTGCAGCCAGGTAATATAGGATAAAAGCATATTGTGTGCCTCCTTTCGTCTCTGTCTCATCCTCCTCTCTGTAACTTCGTATTCACTTAGCATTCAACTGGCTGCTGTAGAGTGACAAGACATCAAGAAACATACAGAAAATGCAAAGCAGATCCTGCCAGAAGACCTGCGGTGAACACACAGCAAATGTCTCAATTAGTGAGTCAACTGCATACATCCAAGAGATTTAAAACATGCAGATGTTTATGATCAATATATAATTGATTCTCCCTGTTCTCTTGACATGCTCTGAAAGGGAGGATGAAAATTTATGTTTACTGAAGACTGCTGTAGCTTCACAGTGGGGGGATATGGAAACTTAAGCATCAGGTGTTCAAAGAGGGGAATATTCTTATTTTAATTCTTGTTATGAGTCTGTCTTTTCAAAATTCTCTGCACAGGTAGAGGTATGAGAAATTATAAACAGGACAAGAACATATCAATCAGAACAATACGCTTTTAAATAAACTGTATATTGTAAACATTCACCATCATTAGCGTTATCCATAAAGGCATTTATTTAATTTGTCTCTGACAGTGTATTGTTACTTTCTGCTGTCGCTGTCTCTTAAAAATGTTTATATAAAAAGATTTACCAATAATTTTGTGAGCCTCCTGTATCCCCTCTGTGTTTGGATTTAAGTTTAATTTCTAATTCAGTAAAACAATTATGAAAAAAGTTCATAAAGCCTAAGTCAGGCATGTCCAAAGTCTGGCCTGCAGCTTCGGTTTTAAATTGTATTGTTTATGGCCCGGGACGAACTGAGATTGAAAAAAAAAATGGCCCTGGCACCTTTGCACAGACTAGCTCACAGCATACAATTACGCACAATACTGCTATATCGTTGGTTGTGTATTGTCTGTATTAGCTCAGCTGGTAGGGAGTTGCACTCTGACACCAGAGTTCCCGGTTTGCGTCCTGGCCATGGCAAACAGATACATGTATTCATCAACTGCAGACCAACACAGAGACAAGGCCAGTTTGTTTTTGTTTGTTTTCAGATTTTACAGATACAGTTCCTTCTGTAAGTTGGAGTGGGGCTAATGTTATGCATGCTACTCATGCATTATTGATAAGTAGCTTCAAAAAGGTTTGACTGAGGAATAAGGAGGAAGGAAGGAAGGAAGAGTAAGAGGAATGACATGCTACAAAAAATACAATATCTTTCTCTTTCTTCTTTTATTTTTCTGTAATTAGAGTACACTTACTGAAGATTTTACTGTTCAACTTTTTATCTTACTCCCTTTTTTATTCTTCTGTGCTATGAACCGCTATATTAAATCTTTTATGTTTTTACAATTTTGATATTTGTGTAAAGCGAGTCAGCAAGTGCTGCCATTAGCTTGTTACTCAGCAGTTCTGCTCTTCCTTATTGGCCTCTGTTGCAGTGTATAGCAATATATAACAATAAACTGTATATACTTATGTTAAATAAGTAAATTACTTTGCTTGGCAGACGCTTTTATCCAAAGCGACTGGGAGCTAGTGCTGAGTGTCTGGCCCAGTCTGACGCTTAACCTATTGAGCTACCAGGCATTATTTCTTACACCCTTTGTCTTTTTTCTGTGCTATTATACATTATTATTATTACATTTACTGTCACACCTGGCAGCTACTATTCTCTGCAAGAACTTCTGTCCGTGAGTCTGTGAGGCTTGCATGAAATAATGTCATAACTCAGTTTAAAACCACAGAGTCCCTGGACACGAGTCACTGGTCTGGCTGCAAATTTTCCACCCAAATGTCAGGCTCACAAAGGCCACAGATCTGGCTTCATCATCAGTGATTTGAATGGCATTTGACTAGGATCTTCATTGTGTGTGGTTAGGCTATTATGACTAGAAATAGCTCTAAATATCAAACAACAGACTGACCTATGATTACTGGAAAAAGAGGAGGTAAACGCTCATGGAATTCTCTCATCTTAGTACATTTAAGGTCAAAATGCTTTGATTTATTGTAATAACTCGGTGGTCATTTAGTTAAGATGACCTACCTCGCTGGCAGCAGCTGGTTTTGTTTCATTTCAGCACATACTGAAAAATAAATTTAAGAGACTTTCATCTTCTTTTCATTTCTCTTTATCAAGAGTACTCTGCCTTTATAGTTCTAAAGGTATAAAGGGCCACCACTGTTACTATAGATCTCAATCAGCCTGTGTGCCTGTGCCACATGTGTCAGTAGAAGGACTGCTATTAACTCCCTGTATGAAGTATGCTTAGTAAAGCACTTTTACACACACACTGATTTTAACTCCTTTTGTTGATGCACTAATTATGACATATCCAAAGTTGGGGTTTTTAGTAGTGCTGGGCAAAGATTACAATTTTTAATCGCGATTAATCACATGACTTTTCTGCGGTTAATGGCAGCGTTACGGGCAAAACTGAATAATTTAAAGTATTTTTTTTACTTTTACTTTGAAGCTATATGAACAAAATTGCAATACTATTTGGTCTTCAAACACTTAAAAAAAATAAGATAAGCAGTATTCCATTTATACAGTAGCTGTTAAATATTTCTTGTAAATCTCAATTTAAACATTAATGTAATCGTGGTTCCTGCAGAGCGGCGGGCGGATGACCCGAAGGAGGCAGAAGTGGTTCCTGCAGAGCGTCGGGCGGACGGCCCGTGGGAGGCAGCCGTGGACCCTGGGGAGCGTCGGGCGGACGGCCCGTGGGAGGCAGCCGTGGACCCTGGGGAGCGTCGGGCGGACGGCCCGTGGGAGGCAGCCGCGGACCCTGGAGAGCGTCGGGCGGACGGCCCGTGAGAGGCGGTAAGGAGCACGGGGGCCCGTCTTGGAACAGGAGTGGCGGGGTTGACGTGGTCTCGCCTCGAAACAACTGGAGAGGCGGTGAGAGGCACGTCGGCCCGCCTTGGAACAGGAATGGCGGCGCTGACGTGGTCTCGCCTCGAAACGACTGGAGAGGTGGTGAGGGGCACGTCAGCCTGCCTTGAAACAGGAACGGCGGCGCTGACGTGGTCTCGCCTTAAAACTGGAGTCTGCGCAGTTGGGGGCCTGAGAGAGCCCACGCCCTGGTGTCTCTGGCGTCCGCACTGTGGGCTCCATTGCCCTTTCTCGCCCAGGGGCCTGGGGACTGATAGCCAGACGGGTCCCCAGGTAGGGTGAGGCCGGTGCAGAGACGTGTGCAAGCTGCAGGGATGAAGCAGCACACACCGGAATGTCAGTGTGAGCAGCAGGGTGGGCACGGCGGTGCCGGGGCCGGTGCCTGCGGCGACTCTGGGAAACAGGCTGGAACTCAGGATCACTGGCCCAGTAGTCCTTATACTCCAAGAAAGAGGAAAAAAAGGCCAACCTGGAGTCGGCCTTCAGCTGGGCCCAGATCCCCCTAGCTGCAGCAGGACTAAGGGAGATCGGGTCCTCAAAGTCATAGTCCATGTGGGCGAACATGGAGAGGCCCGACAAAAAAAAGAAAAACTGGATGGAGGTAAGTGGTTTGGGTTCGGACCAGAAAAAAGATGAAGTGAAATGAAAGGCTTGAGACAAGTAAAAGAAAATGGCGGACTAAGGCCTCTCTCTTGCCCTGGTTGCTCAGTCCATGTGTGGTCAGTTCATTCTGTCAGAGTGTGGTTATGAAATGGTGGACCCAAATGCAGACCAGGACAAGAGAGGGTTCAAACAAAAGAATCTTTAATTGAACAGAACATACAACAAAACAAGGAAGTAAACTGAACTGAAAATCACTCACAGAGGAGGCAAACTACAACATGAAAATAAACACTAATGACAGGGAGGTTGAACATAGAAATATGAAAAGACAGAGAAAGAAACTTAAACCCAAACCAACTTACTGGAGTGAAGAGACTAAAGGAATGACTGGCTGAAGACTGGATGACCGGGCATGAAAACAGGTGGCATGGCTGTGTGAACTGACCAGGGAAAGGAGGAAGTGCAGGGGCTTAAATAGTAAGTGGCTGATGGGAAATGAAGTGCAGCTGAGGCAATCAGGGAGTGAGAGTGAAGTGAAGGGCGTGGCTAAGGTGAGGGAGGAGCAGAAAGACATGGAAAAACAGACACACAAGGGCAAGGGGAAGACATAATACTGACACAGATCTGCCCAGCACAAATCTTCAATCTGCAAGAGACAACATAGTGGCCAGGATTATTACCCTGGTCTATGGAACATAGAGGGGAGTAATGTTTCCTCTAAAGTTCTCTACTGTGAAAACTTGATCTTCACTGGTAAGAGCAGCTCAAAGGAATGTGTTAGTCTTTGTTTCCAGGTGGGACAGGTGGAGCTGTTAAAGAGACAGGACCTGTCACTGGAGCCACTAACAGGGTGACATTAAGCATAGAGGTTTCAGCCTTGGAGGCCATCATGACCTCTTCCCATATCAGCCTTTTCTTTTCCACCAACTCCTTGACAGCCCGCACTCATACACATACATAAACCCTGACCTTTGTCTCCCATACTGTCCTTAGTGCCTTCACATCTGCATCAGGCCTATCCATCTCACTGATGGGCTATGAAGTTGGACACATATTAGGACAGATTGATGACCAGTAATTCTGTCTCCTGGATATTCTGTATGTAGCACAACAGTGTGCTGACATTACAACAGTGTGAATGCCACTAAAGCTCAAATAGATCCACACCATACAAGAATTAGGGAAGTACATAAACAGTAGAATGTCACTGTAGTAGTTTAGTTTAGTTTACAGTTTATCATCCTAGGTTACTGCAAATGTATTGGCAAAAAATTATATGACTTTATTGTAAAAATATATCCATCCATGCATCCATTATCAACCGCTTATCTGGGGTCGGGACGCGGGGGAAGCAGCCCAGACTTCCCTCTCCCAGCTACCTCTTCCTGTTCCTCCTGGGGGATCCCAAGGCGTTCCCAAGCCAACCGAGAGATATAATCCCTCCAGCAATGTCCTGGGTCTGCCCCAGGGCCTTCTCCCAGTGGGACATGCCCGTAACAACTACCGAAGGAGGCGTCTGGGTGGCATCCTGACCAAATGCCCGAACCACCTCAACTGACTCCTCTCCATGCGGAAGAGCAGCGACTCTACTCTGAGTCTCTCCCGGATGACCAAACTTCTCACCCTATGTCTAAGGGAGAGTCCAGCCACCCTGCGGAGAAAACTCATGTCGGCCGCTTGTATTCAGGATCTTGCTTTCTTGGTCACTACCCAGAGCTCGTGGCCATAGGTGAGGGTAGTAACGTAGATTGATTGGTAAATCAAAAGCCTTGCCTTTTGGCTCAGCTCTCTCTTCACCACGACGGACCGGTGCAGAGCCCGCATTACTGCAGATGCCGCACCAATCTGTCTGTCGACCTCTCTCTCCATTTGTCCTCGTGAACAAGATCCTGAGATACTTAAACTCCTCCACTTGATGCAGCACCTTGTCCCCAACCCGGAGAGAACATTCCACCCTTTACCGGCTGAGAACCATGGACTCGGATTTAGAGGTGCTGACTCTCATCCCTGCCACTTCATACTCGGCTGCGAACCACTCCAGTTAGAGCTAAAGCCCACTGCTGGATCGAGCCAAAAAAAACACATTATCTGCAAAAAGCAGGGACGAGATTCTGAGGACCTCTGCCCCTTGGCTGCACCTAGAAAATCTGTCCATAAAACTTATGAACAGAATCGGTGACAAAGGGCAGCCCTGGCGGAGTCCAAGAAATGAGTCCGATTTATTACCGGCAATGCGAACCAAGCTCCTGCTCCTCCTGTACAGGGACTTAATGGCTCGAAGCAACAAGCCCTGTACCCCGTACTCTTGGAGAACACCCCAGGGACACGGTCGAATGCCTTCTCCAAATCCACAAAACACATGTGAACACACCCTGGCCAGGATCCAGGCCAGTGTGTAGAGCTGGTCCAGTGTTCCACGACCAGAACACTGTTCCTCTTGATTCCGAGATTCGACTATTGATCAAACTGTCTTCTTCAGCACCCCTGCATAGACCTTACCGGGGAGGCTGAGGAGTGTGATCCCCCTGTAGTTGGAGCACATCCACCCCTGTCTGCCAATTCAGAGGCACTGCCCCCGATGTCCATGCGATGTTGCAGAGACGTGTCAACCAAGACTGCCCCACAACATTCAGAGCCCAGGGTAGACCTCATCCACCCCAGGGGCCCCGGCACCTCCCTTCCTAACTACCTCGGTAACCTCAGCCCCTGATATGGGCAGGCCCACCCCAGAGTCCCCTGGCTCTGCTTCCTCTGAGGAAGACATGCTGATGGGATTGAGAAGATCTTCGAAGTATTCCTTCCAACGTTCTATCACATCTACAGTTGAAGTCAGCAGGGTCTCACCTCCACTCTACACAGTGTTGGTGGAGCCCGGCTTTCCCCTCCTGAGATGCTTGATGGTTTGCCAGAACCTTCTCGGAGCAGATCGAAAGTCTTTTCCCAAGGCTTCTCCAAACTCCTCCCATGCCCGGGTTTTTGCCTCTGCAACAGCCGAGGCTGCCGCACGCTTGGCCCACCGGTACCCCTCAGCTGCTTCTGGAGTCCTACTGGTCAACCAGACCGGATAGGATTCCTTCTTTAGCTTGACAGCCTCCTGAACCTGAGATGTCCACCACCGGGTACGGGAATTGGCGCCACGATAGGCACCGACAACCCTACGGCCACAGCTCTGCAATGCTGCTTCAGCAATGGAGGCCCGGAACATGGTCCATTCAGACTCAATGTCCCCCGCCTCCCTCGGGATGAGACTGAAGTCACCTGATGGTGATCAGTTGACAGCTCAGCCCCTCTCTTCACCCAAGTGTCCAAGACATAAGGTCGCAGGTCAGATAACTCAACTACAAAATCGATCATCGAACTGCAACCCTGGACGTCCTGGTGCCAGGTGCTCTTATAGACGCCCTTATGCTCGAACATGGTGTTTATTATGGACAATCCTTGACCAGCACAGAAGTCAAACATCTGAACACCACTCGAGTTCAGATCAGGGAGGGGCGAGCCCAACTAGATCTAGTCTGTACCTCTCGACCTCCTGCACCAGTTCAGGCTCATTCCCCATCAGTGTGTGTGTATGTGTGTGTGTGTGTGGGGATCAGATACAGGAACAGTAATCATTCTAGTGTGTTGACTTATTTGCAGTATAGCAGCATAGAGCATAGAGCGGGCGACATCGAAGGATAGTGGCTCTAAGGATAAACGTAAATATAGTTAGATTCACGCACGAGGTAATGACACCCGACTACGCCACTCGGAGGTCTCTAAAATTAATGTTGCATCTGTGTGTAACTATGCTAAAATTATGTCGGACTCGGACTAGTTTTCTCTGCACCCCCTTCCTAATCTGATCAGTGATGAAATGTTGAACCTACAATTTCCTTATCTCTCATCAGATCCTGCATGCAACTGGCATGGACAGACAACATCTGTAGATTTGTTTGGAAGACCTCAGTCTTACTTGCTTCTTTCCTGCAGATCATACAGAGTTAATTTCAATATCATCTAATCCTCCTACATGTCTCTTAGACCCCATCCCTACTCGACTGCTCAAAGATATTTTACCTTTGATCAGCACGTCCATAAATTTTCTCTCTACTAACAGGCTATGGACCATAGGCTTTTAAAGTAGCTGTAGTAAAACCTCTACTCAAGAACCCTACCCTGGATCCAGGGGTTTTAGCCAATTATAGACGGATATTGAATCTGTCCTTTATTTCTAAAATCCTTGAAAAAGTAGTTTCGATGCAGCTTTGTGACCACCTGTGCAGGAACAATCTGTATGAAGTTTTTCAGTCAGGATTTAGGAAATCATAGTACAGAAACAGCACTCACTAAAGTTACCAATGATCTTCTCTTGGCTTCCGACAGCAGACTTTTTTCTACACTCATCTTGTTAGATCTTAGTGCAACCTTCGACACTATAGATCATAACATTTTATTGCACAGACTGGAACATGTCATTGGGATTAAAAGAACAGCACTAGACTGGTTTGAATTGTATCTATCAGACAAATACCAGTTTGTTTGTGTTAACGATGAATCTTCCATGCACACACAAGTTAGATACACAGTTCCATAGTGTTGTTATCTTAGTCCGATTGGCGTTTTGCCTTTTTGCCTAATATTGCCTACATCCCTTAGGCAATATTACAGGGTATATACAAAAGTCCTGAGTTGAATCTAATACTTTTTAATATCTTTTTCAATGACTCCTGGATATTTTTATGACATTGAGCTGCAACTGTTTTAATTGAAAACCTATCTTACTTTTAAACTGACTTTCAGATTCATACACACTGGTCCAGAACAACACAATTTAAAAAGTCAACTGAATAGATTTAGAGACTCTGTGATTTGAAAATATCAACAAGCTGTTTTTTGAAGATTGGGGGCTAAATGGGGGCTAATCCAAATCTGAAGATATACCAGGTAGACATGCACTGCAAGTTTTTGGAAAATTTTGCTACACTGCAACTTCCCAGAGTGACCGCATGGTGACCGTTGATGCATCCGTGGCATTTGGTTTGGTGTGTAATGGTGGCAGCAGCACATAAAACAGAGATGAGCAGTTTTGAGCAACAAACCTGTCGCAAATTTTGGAGTCAGTTAAAAAAATAATTCAGGTGCTGCAGTTGTTTTCCACTGACTGTAAGACCACAGGTCATGATGGGAAAACGCCTGGCTCTCACCCGATCTAAGATATGGTTCAGGTGTTGGATTCACAACAAGGGTCAGAGTTTTCACTATGAATACTATTTTACAGAATAAATGATGTGACTTATCAGGAAAGCTTAGTGCAGAATTAGATTGTTTAGTTACGGATTTCTTTCCCATCACTAAAATATCTGCACTGATGTTTCAGCCCTGACACTATAAAAATCTGATAGATCAATAATCAAAGTGTAAGCCTTGTGTTTCCAATGGATCCATTATATTAGGAAGGTGTCCTGCCCCCCCTTAAAGCTCACATTAATTGTATTTAATTTCATTTTCTATACAGCACTAGATCACAGAACTAATTTAAGGTTCCATTTAGAGCAGGTCTATATTCTTTTACTAAACTAAGTAAACAGCCTTATTATATTTATATTGTCATTTCTGTCTCTACAGGGTCACCTCACTATTCTCTGATCTCTGTGTCACGCGCAGCGTAATTCTGCCTGATTGCGACACGTGCATACACACGGGGTCAGACTGTGTGCGTTGGAAAATAAGCTGCGTCAAACATCTTCTTAAAATAGTTCGGTTGTTTTATTGACTGCAGTCATTAAAAGAACCATTAACAGAATAGGTTGCTCAGACTTCGTGCCCTGGCAAGACTCGATGTATGGTTGTTAGGGCAAGAAGACTCAGACCCAG
>JAUYWH010000160.1:0-12788 GCA_034779795.1 Ctenopoma multispine
TGTGTGTGTGTGTGTGTGTGTGTGTGTGTGTCTGTGTGTGTGTGTGTGTGTGTGTCTGTGTGTGTGTGTCTGTGTGTATCTCTGTGTGTGAGTTCTGAGGTGTTGCAGAAAGTCTGATCAGTCTGAGCATCCTCTCTGTATGGAGGCAGACAGCCACCATGTTGGTGCAGTCGCTCCTGTGAAAAGTCAGACGTTTAAGTAACAGATTTTTTAATGAGATGATTTATTTAACAGATTGTGTAACGTCGTGTTACTTTGTATTTTTGAAAGAATGTTTTGTTTTTTTTTGCCTCCATAAACTGAGGTTTAGTTCAGAGGTGGGAGATTCATTCAAAAGCGAGCAGAGGAAGAACAGCTTCATCTGAACGAGGACGATGAGGGAGGGAGAGACGTGGGGCCGATCACGTCTCAGTCAAATCTGAAACACATATTGATATTATTCGGCGTGGCTTACACTTCCTGGAGAGATCATTATCTCCCTTTTTCATCACCTAAACATGTCCCTAAACCTACTTAGAAATCATAGCAAAAAGACACCTGAGAAATATCACTTTTTAAAATGTTACTGTGCATATCAGTAAATTCCTCTCTGCATATTTAATGGAGCCACTTTGTGAACATGTAAAGAGAGTAAAGGTATGTACCACGTACTCGTACTACAGCACACATGATGATTCTTTTTTAAGCCATTTTGGCTGTTTTTCAAGTTTATAAAAAATTCTAATTACACACTGAGCTGATTTTAATAACTACATGAATGTGGAAACACAGGTAGCTTCTAAAGCTTCTATCATCACTAAGAACCCCCCATTATTCAGTAGCATGTTGATCCACCTCTTAGCAGCAATTACTCAAAGTCATTATTTCTGATCAGTTAAAGGCTGATGATTGATTAGCAGCACCTGGCTGCAGATTAAAATCTATGGAGGCATTAAGGGGTTTGCTTAGTTATTCTTCACACGCAAAGACTTTAGAACAAAATATAATTATTCTTATTTAAACTTTAAATCCTTTTCTGAGCGAGTGAGTAAACCCGGACCAAACCTCCTCTCTGCTCTTTTCAAGGTTGGAATTAATTGTTCCAGCTGTTAAAATCTTCTGGTTTCCTGCTCGTGTCCGTATCAAAGTTACCGTTTCATCACTGTGTGTCTGCAGCGTCTGGGCCTCGTAGTTGTGACTCTGGGTTGATGTGTTTTCACACCGGGGCATCACTGCGGTTCTCGGCCGAGCTGCCAGTTTCGGGTCCTGCAGAGTTTCGGGACCCACAGATGGACTGAAGGAGATCAAAGTGTGTCTGCTCTGAGCTGTTAGTGTCACAGTGTGGTTCACACTCTACAGTTACTGTGGAAGTTCAGCAGAGACAGTGTCAGATAATCCCACTGAGGGTAACGGCGTGAACAGTAAAACCTTACTACACTCAGACATTTGATTTTGATAGTGACACAATGAGCTGATCACTTGGATTCTAGCGGTTAATCATTGATTAATCATTGATTGATTGACTGACTACTTGTTTGCCCGTGTTGAAGCGTGTTGAAGTCACTGGAGACTGGATCATTAAGGTTTCTCTCCAGTGGAACCACGTGGCTCAGATCAAGTGTATTATTCATTCTATACACTCATTAATATTACGATGTGGTCGCTCGATGAGCTGATTGGCTGCTCCTCTCAGTGGAGGATCACCTGACCAAAACGATGCAGTAACGCGCGTGTTGTACTGAGAGACATTTGAATGAAGTGCGGCCCCGACAGGATAATAATCATCTCCACCAACACACCATGACCCCTCACACACAAAGACGCACACGCGCCAAGCCTGTTGTTATTACAGGGATCTCCATGGCAACGGGTTTGTCATCCCCTGACCTGTAATCTCTGTATTTACTGTTCCATGAGCTGTGAGGCACAAACGCACACACACTGATAATAATCTTATGATTTGTGTCAGAGATTTTCTGTTGTTTGCGAGACATGTTCGTATGGAAGCTGCTCCGAGGCACAAGCTGTGAAGTCATCAGTGGTACGTGAGAAACAGGAGCGGATCAGTCTAATAGCTGGTTTCCCCTGCTGGATCTTTCTGTTTTATATACTGTCCCCTGTCCACAAGTAACTGAGCTATCGTATCGTCCGGGATACAGTGTGTAAAGTTATTTTTTTTACTGTAGACGAGCACTGAGCAGGTTTCCTGAGAGCAGGCTGCTAATTTCTGACTCGTCTCATGTCAGAGTCTGATTTAATTCACAAAGACTCTTCCATCAGACCACAGGTGTGTTCATGAACATCCTTCAGTGAATTAAGAGGACAGACAGACAGATTTGTAATGTCAGCTCTTCAAGCTTTAATGCAGATGACATCATGTCTGATCCCATTTATTAAGACATCTGCCTGATTCTCTTTCCAGACAAAGCCACGTGAACAACACTGAGACGTGTCGTAGTGACCTCAGCTTCATTCGCTCACGTGTGTCAGTGTGAATCTGACTGAGAGACACTACAAACTGATCTGATCCTGATTCTGCTTCTGATTGTGGTTTAGAAATCGTTACCCGATCACCTTTGGGCTGGGTTGTTATATCGTCTGTGGAGGGTCCAACAGAGCGAATCGATGTGCCGTCATTACACTGAAGCTCCTTCCTTCTGCAGACCAGAGGCCCCTTACGTGAAGTCGAACCTCGGCTGACTTTGCCAGCTCATCCTCATGAAGCAGAGGTTGAGAAAGTGGTTGTGCTGCACTGAAATAAAAACTTTTAACACCAGAGGAAAACGTAAACCCTAAAGTGGTTTGAGTCACTTGAACAAAGCACCAGTGCCTGTTTCCGGTACGAACACTTATCATAGCAACTGGCAAATAAAGTTCTGCTGTCATGAGGTTCACAGCCAAAGCATCGTCTGCTCTGATTCATCATCATTGTACTGTTTTAACACACGACTCTATAAATAAAGACGATTACTACACTGCACATTTTCAGCCTGGGTGGATCCACAGGGAGCGGAAACCTGGCAGAGTGAATCACTGCAAGCAAACAAAATAGGAGGAAAACAAGAGGATGGAGCTGCGTGAGTAGACGGAGAAAGACAGATCAGGAAGATTATTGATATTATCCGTCACTGTAGCACTTGTTGTGATTGGATTACTGCTGGACGTCACGCCCCCTCTCAACCTGACTGACACTTAACCGGATGTTGTCCGGAGACATCTCGGATTAATCCTGAAGGAGATCTGCAGGTGCTGTCTGTGGAGCAGGCAGAGGCCTGATGAGTGAGAATATGGAGACAGGTTTATGTCTGTGACATTTCCCGAATAAAGTCGAACAAATAGCATAGTAATAATAGATTACTTCTGTTTGTATGTTATCATCATCTGAGCATTGACCTGCTGACCAGGTACACGTCGAGTCTGTCTCTCTCTCTCTCTCACACACACACACACACACACACACACACACACACCACCACCATATGCTGCAATTCTGGCCTCATTCTTAGTAATGAAAGGAGGCAAGGTTGAAGCGTGGGAGGTCTGGCAATTTTGTGTCTTTGTGTACATATCTCTATGTATGTGTGTGCGTCTCCTAGCAACCAGCACACTTCACTGTGTCTGCGTCGAGCCGGCATCGCTCTGAGGAGTCTGTTCTCGGATTCAACAGGTGTGTGTGTGTCATAAACTCTGGACAGATAAGACCTGAAGTCAGAGGTCTGGATCCAGGTAGATACTAAATCCTGGAGGCTCTATGCTGCAGGAAACATCAGGAGGTGACCAGGAGCATCCTCACGTGAATCACTACACATGTTTAAACAGGTCACTTCATGTTTCCTTTTGTATTTCTCTCTGTTTATCTCTTTAGGAGTCCAGATCAGGGCTGTTGGGTCCATTAGACATTTTATTGGGGGGAGTTTTAGGAGCCTGATTCCACAGTTTGTATAATTTTATCAGGTCTATGTTTTAATGTCAACTTAAAAAAATGATTTGATTGATTAAAAAAAGAATCAAACCACTTTCCTCTGTTGAAACTTCACTGTTTATTAGCAGTAGCAGATTTGTCCAGAGCTAAAAACTCACTTTCTAACACTGAACTGCAAATGAAACCACCTCTGCCTCAGCTACATGTCTTCATCCATCATCCAGGAGGTTCCCCTCTCTCCTCTCCTCTCCTCTCCTCCCTCCTCCTCCTCTCCATCCACTGTTGACGTCCATGGCTCTATCACCCGCATCACCGGTTTCCACGCTGCTCTCAGGTCCAGTCATGTAGTCATTATGGCTCTTTAATTCACTCTGTGTTCACATCTTTCCTCTGTCTGTCTCCTCACGTCTCTCCTGCGCCTTTTCTCTTAGTTTTCTCGTAGTTTACCAGCCGTCGTGTCAGTGGGAAACTCTTGTTTTTTGTGCTTTTCTGACGCACCGGGGAGTTTCCGTGCGTCCGAGCATCCAGCGCCTCTCCACGGGTTCGATCCCTCTGGCTGCTGTCGCCTCCCGCTCCGCCGCTCATTTCCCAATTCAATCAGCCGCGCGGTCATTTCTCATCATCGTGACTTAATTGTTTCTGGGCAGAGTTGGAAACCACCGGGGAAAAAGCTCATATGAGTGCGCCTCCGCTGATCCGTGCGCCCAGCCCGCTCCCGTTCTCAGGGGGCACAAGCAACACCAACACCGGCACCGGGGGAGGAGGAGGAGGTGGTGGAGGAGGAGGAGGAGGAGGCGGCGGCGTGATCTCTTTCCACATCCAGATAGGACTGAGCCGGGAGCCCGTGCTGCTGGACGCCGCAGAGCTGAGTCTCAGTCAGGTCCGGGAGGTGGCGTGCTCCATCGTGGACCAGAAGGTATGAAGAGAGTAAAGCAAGTCCCCGTCATGAGTTCTCATAGTGCACTGACATGATAGAGAACAGAGCTCAGGGGAAGATGAGGGAAATGTTGAGTTAGAAAAGGTCAGAAAAGTCAGTTTGTGTTTGGTTTGAGCTTCACTGTGAAACATGGAAGGAGACATGATCAGGACAGCGTGTGGGGGGGGCATGGATTTAAACTCAGACTCAGCTGTAGTTTCCTCAAAGTGATGTCAGTGTGGACACACCCCCACGCTCCTCTTCTACTGAGTGTGGTCATTTGATTAAAGTCCAACATTTAATAACGTGCATCACATAAAGAGAAGTCTGTTCACACAGCGGCCATTTTTGTGTAGGGATCAGCGACACTGGTCCAGCTTTAGGCTAAACAGGTGAAATGTTCCTCACTCTTTACTTTAGTTTAGCTTAGTTTCCTTATGGGGCCTTAGTGTCCATTAAAAGCATGCTGGTACCTGTGTTGTGCATCAGCTAACACATCTTCTCCAAGAGAGGCGACAGTGCCAAAGCATAGTCACAGCCACACAAGGTGCAGATAACTCAGCATATATCAATCATTACTGCACTGACGACAAACCACAGCCGTCTGTGAAGCCTCGTTAACATCACCAGCTACAAACCAGGTTTAATTAGACAGAAAACAGAGGTCTCCAACCACAGCTCTGGCAGGATAACAATACAAAAGCGAAAACAAAGACAGAGATCAGCTCCTCCTGCTCAAAATCTGATCCCACTCACTATTAACATTTCACTGCAGATATTATTAATAATTAACTTATCAAAACAGAGCAACACACGGTTAAACCAGGATTAAAATACAGTCGAATAACAACACTCACAGTCATACATCGAGTGAATGAAAGAAGAAAACTAAGACAGACTGAGAGGTGAAAACACAAAAAAGAGGCTGGACCAGTGAGAAGCAGCGTCAGCTCCCTGTCGTCATGGATGCAAACGACGCTACAGAAAGTGTCTTTAACGTGTTGGAAATGTCAAACACCAGGACAGAACATGGCAACAACACATGTTGTCATGTTCTCTATTTCTGCTTAAACCTGGAACCTTCTATAAATGACGTAATCTAACCTTCCCAAAAGAAAAAGGACGTGTCGAGCGAGAGAAGTTTATTTTTGACAGAGGTGGTAAAATTCTTCAGTGATTCGTAAACGTGTGTTTCATCTGCAGAGTAACAGTGATGCTGCACCGTGATTTGCCAGCTGTGATGCAGGTTCATACTTTTACCTGGAAAGATCCTGGTGGATGGGCCCCGAGGGTTCAGGGTTCACTGTCTTGTCCTGGGGGAACTGGGAATTGAACCACGCCTGGGGTTTGTAGATGACTTCCCTACAAAGTGAGTCACTCCTTAAGATGATGGTGACTGGATGATTACACACCCCAGTCCGTGTCCAGGTATAGAGTACAGGCCAGGAGCAGGTGATGATAGGGGATGATAGATCACTTAAGGACGTATGGGGAAGGTTTAGAGAAGCGTCCTGTCAAACAGTGGATGTGACAGTCTGTCAGCTCTGTGTTTATACTGTGTCCCGCACACAGATCACGTGTAGCCCGGCGTCATGAACCGAAACGTGGATACTGATGGCCGATACAGTGATCCTCCATCAATCGCAGAAGAGAGAAATATATCAACAGATTTCTCTTATTTCAGCTTATTTCCCTCCGTGTGTAGCGAAAGTATTTGAGTCTGGAAAGATGTGCTCCAGTGTTAGTCAGTGTGGTGACTCACACTGAGGCTGGTTCACTTCTTGTTGGAAACAAGATGAATTCTGCCTTTGTTCGCCGTCTCTGCAGGGGTTTCTCTGTTTTTTTTGGCTTTTGCTTTGTGAACTGAATTGAACTGGAAAGCTGTTGCCAAGCACTCGCAATTAAACTACACAAAAACACACAGACAGTGTCAATGTCCTTACAAATGTGATAGATGTCCTGTTTCTCACATAGACAAGCAGAGAAAAACCAGCGAGGGGTTTGAGAATGTGAGCTTGTTTTTCTCTCATTTACACAAATAACACTGTTGTTGTTAGGACTGTTATTTCTCTGTCTCTCTGAACTAAATCTGACCAAAACCCAATCCAAGATCCACAGTCTTCCTCCTGCGTGTCACACATCAAACATTTCCCAGTAAGTTTGTCTTTACTGGTTGATTTTTTTAATCCCGTTTTGTTGCTTTTATGCAGATTTAATTGTCATATTTGATACATGTTCAAATAAATGTCAGCCGATTCTGTTGGTACTGAATATCTGTATGAAAATGAGAATGAAAGAACATTAACAAGAAGATGTGTGTGAGACAGAAGGACACAGGAATAAAATAAATGGGACTGTGATATTACATCTGAATGGGGAGAACAACATGAAGGATTACAATTAAAACTGGACTATGGGATTGGGAAAGTATGGGTTCTGAGTTGAAATGGGATTGTTAGGATTGACTATTGGGATGGGATTGGGACAGAATTGTGATGAGGGAAGAATTAAAATGGGGTTGTGAGATATTAGGAGAGCAAAGGCATAAGGAAAGGGTTTGGGATAAGATCAGATCAGGATGGAATCATAACGGGATTGGATTGAGATTTAAATGGGATCAAAGCAGAATCAAGATGGGATTGGAAGAGATTCAGAACAGTTTGGGGACAGGAGAAGGACAGGATGTAAACTAAACTGACATGGAACCTGGATGATGGGGCAACGTAGGAAAAGCTTTGGGAAAGAAGTGGGATGGAACGTAGGGGGGAGGAATCAGGGATGAGGTATTGGGACAGGTTTCAGATGATGATGATCACTAAAGCATTAAGACAGGATGGACAGTCTAAGCACACTGAGACAGGGAATGTGGAGATTTTACGCCGAGTCCCGTTCGTCTCGTGCTGAAGTTTGTGCCACAACAGGAAACCAACAGTTTTTAGATTTACTCGCTCTGGGGAACAAATTAAAAAATGTGGGAAAACACTTGTTTAGTGTGAATGCAGCCAGAAACAGAGATAAACAGAGGCGGATTTATGCACATTAGTGTGGACTTTACCTGTGTCGCACTCACAGACACACACACAGTGTGCGTGTCCATTCTTTCTGCTCGGATTCACTAATTGTCTCATTTCAGGTGAAAATCACCTCATTTCTCCACAGTGAGATTGTTGCACCTGAATGCGACACACACACACACACACACACACGAGTTGTTGATGAAATGGTTATTAATAGGTTGTTGTATAGTTTACAGTGGGATATAAAGTACAGCAGGTCATCTCCAAACCTGTTCACACCGAGCGTGTGCGACTTCGCTCACAACATGCAACACTTAACACCTCAGATAGCAGCAAATGAACTGATTAACAGGAGAAGGTGTGTGTGTGTGTGTGTGTGTGTGTGTGTGTGTGTGTGTGTGTGTGTGTGTGAGAAAACAGGTGTGTTTGAAATGGCCTTTCTAAAATGTTCCTGCAGAGACTCAACCAAACTGTTGATCTCTGATCCGAGTTCCTCTGTTCTCACTTCATGGCGGCTGCTGCTGATGAGGACGCTCAGAGATGTCGGTTGACCGTGTGGCACATCGTGTGTTGTACCCGTTGTCTTTGTGCATCGGTCAAATGGCAGAACGTAAGTGTTTGTGTGGTTTTGCTGAGGCCTGTGTCACAGGTGACGTACAGTAAGCTGGCTGGAGGATCATGACACAGGATCGACACAGAGAGACTTTTAACATCATCTGATGTGAACGACGGAGCGTGCTCCAAGGTCACAGGTTATTCAGATAAATCCCAACCACAGACAGACACAGACACACAAACACCTCTGTCACTCTGTAAGAGTAGTAATAAAGCCCTGTTCACTGTGTGTCTGTCAGCAGCATTTTTTACTTGTTGCCTGGCAACTGATGATGATTGCGGCTGTGAAGTGTCCTTCTGACGGCCATTATGACACACACACACACACACACACACACACACTGAATGAAGCAAAACAGATGTGTGTGTGCGTGTGTTCATCTCATTGTCCGCGCTCTTTCATCTTCACGTTTTCATCCATTCACGTCTCTTTATTCATCACATCTTCTTTCTCTGTTTCTTTGCTGAGATTGGACGTTAGACAAATGTTCATCCACGTCTTTTTGGAAGACAGTGAGACCTGACGTTGTTTTGTGCAGGATCTCGTAATTTGGTGCTTTTGTCCAACACCGCTTCCAAAAATTGATAAAGCTTGTGGTGTTAAGGAAGTACTTGTTTTAATCTTTTACTAAACCTAACCAAGTTGTTTTTGTGCCTCAACATAAACCATATGGTTCATGACGTGAATGTGTGTTTAGTGTCCATGATGATTATTTGTCGGCTTTATTTTATTTATTTTAATATATTTCATTCTCTAACTTGCATGAATCGTAAGGATGTTTTTTTATCTCCTGTCTTTAAACATCCTGTACAGAGGGTTGAAACTATGGGATGGTTTGACATCACACTTAAAAGAGCTTAAAGAAAGATTTAGTGACACAGTGCACAGCTGTGCGTGGAGTACTGTACTGTGCAGTGTTTTCTTATTGCTGTTTTAACTATTTATTTCTGAGCTGTGTTGGATATTTAATGAACAGGTAATGGCCCAGCATATGTTGTGGATTGTTTTTGATGGTTTTCCTGGATTATTATTGTATTTTTTATAGTGTAACTGTTGCTTGTGAGGAGACCAGGAAGAGAAGTGTCTACATACGTATCAGCTGATGTGGATTCAGTGAAGTAAAAAAGCCACCAGAAGATTTTGTTTAAGAGAACAGTTATGTTTCAGAACGTTTTGCTCAGAGCTATGATGTTGAGCGAGACGCCACACGATGATAACATGAAGAACTCGGATGGCTCCTTGTTTCCTTCTGCACGTTTCTGATGCCTGAGAGTAAAGACAACAATAAAGAAGCTGAATATGTACACACAGTCCTGAGCATAAGAAGAAAAAGACTTGGTGGTGGCAGCTTTGGGACTAAAGGAAGGAGATAAGAAGAATCCCCAGGCTGTGTGGATGCTGGTGGTGGGGGAGTAAGCCAGAAGAGGGAAGATGTCCTCTCTTTAGATACGGTGGTGATGGGGAGGAGGTGGATGCACAGTTATAGGTCTGACATGAGCAGATTGATATTTAAAGAACAGTCTCAGCTAAGCGGCTCGAGGAGCACAGAGAGGAAGGTTACTGGCTAGCAGTGGTGACGTCAGAAACGCATTAAAGACAATTTGACAGCGTGAGAAAGAGGAAGTGACTGATTTAGCTGCAATTGACAATAGCGAGTGCGAGTGAAGTGATCTTTCTTATTTTAGCCAGAGGTTCATTAAATAGAAAACACACACGCACATTAAGACGACGTCCTCACGCTGACAACACAGTGATGCTGCAAAATACAGAGAGGAGCGAGGTCTGTGTGTGTGTGTGTAAATATTCTTCAGGTCTCTGACTCCTTTCATCAGAGCCTGCTGTCAAACATCTCTCTCTCTCTCTCTCTCTCTCTCTCTCTCTCTCTCTGTGTGTTTCCTGCTGAAAGGTTCTTACTTCAGAAGAAGTTAATTAGAACGTTCACACACAGGACTACAGTACGTGTGTTACTGTGGAGTTACTGAAATGAATTAATGACTGCACGTGACCGAACACACACCCGCCTCTGTAAACGGCACAGTGCGACATGTCCTGTCGTCATGGTGATAGCCCTCTCTCATCCCCGTTACCGTAGGTGTTTTAAGCAGGGACCAGCACATCACTGCTGCTGTCGTGTCAGAAACCCATCAACTCCGCTGTGGGTGATTCTCGTGCTTAATCTGCAGCTGAACGATGACAGACGCTGAGACCGAGTGGACGTGAGAGAGCGAGCGGTCAACCTGAAATCATTGTCTTCCTCTGAGGGGACATTTATGATGTGTCCCTGTGTGACGGCATTTTCTCTTCACCGTGTCTCACAGCTGCACGTCTCCTCTCTGAACCTGCTGCTATGAATCTAAGCCTGTTTTACACAGTAAACCTACAGCTGGACTGTTTAACTGTTTAATCATCAGGAGAAAAAGAACAGTTCAGCTCCGTCAAGTGTCCCAGTAGCTATAACATTGATCCAACATGCTCAGTAGCAGCTATTGATTCTATCTGTCTATTCATGGTCTACAGAGAGCTGGAGACTAGTCTTAACCATTGTTTACCTGTGTTCAACTCACTAACTTCTAATATAAAGTGCTGTAGTTAATTTAGGTGGATGCCAGGAGTAACTGAGCACATCACAGCGTCAGTGTCATTTTGTTGTAAAGATATTTGGGGATCAACAAGTTGATCACATGTTTGGGTTTTAAAGAAAAACTCGTGCTTATGCACCAAGGCCAAGAAGACTCCAAAACCCACTATGCCGTGCACGGCAGGGTGCTGCTTATGTTTAACATATTGTGCAGTTCAATCAGAACAGAAACACAGAACTGAACTGAAGTGAATTGAATTAAATTGAATTGAAAGAGATGGAGGACAAGGAGAGACATCAGCCTTGAGTTCTTGCTGCCATGACAACAAGAGCGACACTGCTGCTATGGTGATGCCTCACACACACACACACACACACACACACACACACATAAATATGTACCTATGAAGTGTATCGTTGAGGCAGAGAGACATTATGATATAACTACAAAGGAAGAAGGAGAGAGAGAAAGAGAGAGACAGGGGTGAAGGCCACATGATAAACATCCTCCTCTCCATCATGTTATCCGTTTCCCCCTTTTCGTTCTCTCCGTACATTCCCCTCTCTGTCGTCGTACATGCTACCTGCAGGACTTTAAGTGGATCAGTGGACTGAAGTTTTCAGAGATCCAACAGCTCACAGAAGACATTTTAATATCACTTTAATAATCACTGTGCACCTGCACAATTCAACATTATAGATATTAGTGGTGGATTCAGGTGGAGAAGTTACACAGAGGAGAGTAAGAGAACATAATGTTAGAGTACAGGACAATCCTAATGATAATTATAATGATCATTAACATGTAACATTTACATACAGTTTGCAGAGTAGAGATTAACATGTGCATGAATCCATATATAACAATGTAAGAGAAATAAGTTGTGACTAGATACAGTCTCTGCCAATGTACGGTTCATTTCATAATAAAGGTTTGTGCTGGAAATGTTCTGTCTCCTTTAGTTTTCGATACAGACAGATAGTATGTACCTACTACAGGACCTGAGATCAAGTGAAAGGCGACGTGGGGACTGTGTAAAGTCTGGCTGCTGCAAATTTCATTCAGGTTTAATCTACTGAAACACTTTGGTTAATGTTAAAGAAACACTGACGAACATCGACTGTCAGACCGGATGTAGGCGCCCAGCAAACACCACCCTACATGCTGATGATGATCAGTGTCCATCACCTCTAAGGGTTTTATCAGCTGGATACTTAAAGGTTTTGCAGATATGTTCAGTGTGTTGGTGAAAATCCTGCCTGTTCAACCTGCTTCACAGCAACACTGATGGAATCTGGAATACAGGATACTGTAGGTAGAAGCTGAAAGTTCATGTCAGAACACGTCACACATCACAAAAAGTAAACGTGAGCAGTTCAGTGAGGGTGTGTGTGTGTGTGTGTGTGTGTGTGTGTGTGTGTTTGTGTGTGTGTGTGCGTGTGTGTGTCTGTGTGTGTGTGTGTGTGTTTGTGTGTGTGTTTGTGTGTGTGTGTGTGTGTTTGTGTGTGTGTGTGCGTGTGTGTGTCTGTGTGTGTGTGTGTGTTTGTGTGTGTGTGTGTGTGTGTGCGTGTGTGTGTCTGTGTGTGTGTGTGTGTGTTTGTGTGTGTGTTTGTGTGTGTGTGTGTGTGTTTGTGTGTGTGTGTGCGTGTGTGTGTCTGTGTGTGTGTGTGTGTTTGTGTGTGTGTGTGTGTGTGTGCGTGTGTGTGTCTGTGTGTGTGTGTGTGTGTTTGTGTGTGTGTTTGTGTGTGTGTGTGTGTGT
>JAUYWH010000161.1:0-12779 GCA_034779795.1 Ctenopoma multispine
TGAATTGAATTTAACTGAATTCTTGACTCAGAACTGCTGTGTTGTTGGGTTTTTTTTCATCCTAAACTGGTGGTTATATTTAACATGATGCTGTATCTACTTTGTTTTTAGGATCACAAAATTGTCTCAGATTTCTACAGTAAGTCTGGCAAGCAGTTACGATTTGCTTGGTGGAGTACTTGAACTTTAACCTGAATACTGAGGCTGAAGTTTGAGTCGTACTTCTACCAATATAAGGAAAACGAGTCAGTCACGTTGGTAAAATAGCTTCAGTTAGCTACAGATAGCTTATCTGTCCTGCTACGTTATGGTACGTTACAGTATCGTTACTGAATGGACTTTAATTAAGAGACAGCTTTGAACGTCATTCTAAACACAATCAAGACATAAACACCGTATTTTAGTCGTTAAAAATATGATGTTGGTCGCTAATATACCTGAAAATACCGTCAAAACTCCCCGTTACAACACACTCCGCGACAACAACTAACTTCACAAACTTCTAACTTCACATAAAAAGTCTGACTACAATATCGGTATTTATTCGTTGCTATGTTATATTTTCATCCACAAACGACCAGTTAAACACAACTTACCGGTCAGCGGCGTAAACACAGCCCGGCACCAGTGAACGCCTCTTCCTTCCCCGACCAAGAGCAGCCCTCGCCGGCATCTGACACACACCAGGCACCGCGCGTGTGCCTCATATGATTGTGTGCGTAGGCACGCACTCCTGTGTGCGCGTGCGTGAATCAGATGAATGTGTGCGGAGGCACGCACGCATTTTTTTAAAAGAAGGGCAAAAAATTCAGTCTCGGTCCACAAAAGCCTCTAAAAAAACAACGAAGCATTGCTCATATTGGAAAATTAACCACTTTTTGAACACCTCCATGCTTCAACAGACCCACTCATACCTTTTTTGTGTCGAAATTCTCAAAAATGAGCGTTCGGTGTCAATTTTAAAAACAGCTCATCTCTCATCCAGAGGAGAGCTCACAGATTAAAAATATAATGGGTCTCTATGCGAGAGAAAAAGGAGCAGTGTCGACATTTGGACACGTGCTACAAATCCCTAAGTCCTGTCACTATAGAAAACATATGGATGACAGAGGACCCATTTTCCTACTGTTTTATCTAGAAAGTTTTTAGTAAGATGAAAACTGACTAAAGGAGAGAAGAAAACATTACAAGAGCTGAGGGCAAAATGATGACATCACCACTCTAACAGCACCAACATTCTGCCCCTAGAAATGAATGGGGAAATTTCCAGATTTTAATCACTCACCTAAAACTACAACTGCTCAAATTCAAAAAGTATAAAAGATATGAAAAAGCTGTTTTACAGGAAAAATGCTGAAAGTGTCTAGATTCATTTTAAGTTCGAATGACGTCTCTACGACAAAGTATGGTGAAACACCATGAGGATGAAGGGAGGGAAGTTGATGAAATGTCTCCTCCAACTGCCATTTTTTGACGAAAAAATGGAAAAACGTAAATTATTAAAAAAGTATTTAATATTTTTACAATAAAATTAATAGCACACATGCCGGGACCGAGCCGGTCGATTTGATGTATATTTTGTGTGGGTTCTCTCTCCTGTTCGAGCCGCATTCCGGTCTACGGAAGAATAAGATATAAATCTATAAAGAAGCCAGTTTAGAGGTGGACAACAATATGTGCCTCCATTGAAATGAATAGGAGGCACCAATAATAATAAAGAGAAAGAGGAACTCATACTTGGTAGAGCTGAAAGCCCACAATTAGTGTGGCCCGCGAGGGGAGTGGACCTCAAACAGTCAGTCAGCCAGCGTCTGCTAGTCTAAGCTACACCTGCTTCAAGCACTCCAAACCTGCAACAATAGCACGGTGTGTAATGAACAGCCAGATAGCAGTCGCTCGATGATGGCATTTGTAGATGGTAGAAAGTACCGGGATGACGAGCGCAAAAAGAAAGGCAACTACTACCGAGCTGTTCATTATATGTGATACTGTTGTTACAGGTAAGAGCGGAAATGACGCCATGCGTCGAGACGTTCTCATATGTTGCTAGCTGGCTAAACACTTGTTTCATACTTCCTGTATGTGAGAAGAAGCGTTGTCAAGTCTCTGGCAGCAAGGAGTAGGAAGAGAAGCCATGTTCAGAAGAGCCATACATGTTCAGCCTATGTCATGTATTTTGTGTAATGTGATTGGCTGTGGGGTGGGAGTTGACAGGAGGGAGAGAGAGTTGAATTGGGGTGAGAGAAGACAGAGCGGAAGCAACAGGCTGCGCTCGCAAATGATAAAAGATAATAACTACACAGACTGTAAGAACGAAAAGTTTAGTTTCACGGTGTTGCTGGTGCTTTTAGCTCCTGTTGTTGTATGTGCTACAACCTAATGGACTTCAGGACAGCAAAAGTCCGTTCAAGAAGGAGAAACTGTCTTTGGATCAGCATTTCAAGCTAACTAGTTAGCTGGCCTGCGAAGAGACTGTACACTCCCACGTCACCAGGACAAAGCCTGGTAGCTCATCTGCCAACAAGGGATAACGGAAAGTTTTCACATAATTGGATGGACTAACTCTTTTTGCTCACAGCGGTGTCGTGATTTTGCCTGTGCTGCAGTTATCTGTGAGTACTTTTATTTGGCTCATTAGAGTGAACGGGCCTCTTGGTGGTTTTGCTTTAATTCACCGCATGTGAATGTATGATATATGTGGCCCTGTATGATATATGTGGTGTTTGTCATTATTTAATTTAAAATACGGAGTTTAGTGGACATTTTATGAAAACGGTGAATAACTGATACTCTCTACACAATAACAGCATTATGGTAGATTATACAGACGTGGACAAATTGTTGGTACCCTTCGGTCAATGAAAGGAGAAAACTCACAATGGTCACAGAAATAACTTTAAACTGACAAAAGTAATAATAAATAAAAATCCTATGAATGTTAACCAATGATAGTCAGACATAGGTGAAAATTATAGACAATTAGCAAGACATCCCCAATAAAGGAGTGGTTCGGCAGGTGGTGACCACAGACCACTTCTCAGTTCCTATGCTTTCTGGCTGATGTTTTGGTCACTTTTGAATGCTGGCGGTGCTTTCGAGTGAAAGTGAAGTGAAAGTGGTAGTGGTAACATGAGACGGAGTCTACAACCCACAATCCTCCAGCGGGCCATGTGTCTGCTCAAACAGTCAGAAACAGACTCCATGAGGGTGGTATGAGGGCCCGACGTCCACAGGTGGGGGTTGTGCTTATAGCCCAACACCGTGCAGGACGTTTGGTATTTGCCAAGATTGGCAAATTCGCCACTGGTGCCCTGTGCTCTTCACAGTTAAAGCAGGTTCACACTGAGCATGTGACAGACGTGACTGGAGATGCCGTGGAGAATGTTCTGCTGCCTGCAACATGCTCCAGCATGACCGATTTGGCAGTGGGTCAGTAATGGTGTGTGGTGGCATTTTTTGGGGCACAGCCATCCATGTGCTCGCCAGAGGTAGCCTGACTGCCATTAGGTACCGAGATGAGATCCTTAGTCCCCTTGTGAGATCATATGCTGGTGCGGTTGGCCTTGTGTTCCTCCTAATGCAAGACAATGCTTGACCTCATGTGGCTGGAGTGTGTCAGCAGTTCCTGCAAGATGAAGGCATTGATGCTATGGACTGGCCCGCCCGTTACCCAGACCTAAATCCAATTGAGCACATCTAGGACATCATGTCTTGCTCCATCCACCAACGCCACGTTGCACCACAGACTGTCCAGAAGTTGGTGGATGCTTTAGTCCAGGTCTGGGAGGAGATCACTCAGGAGACCATTCGCCACCTCATCAGGAGCATGCCCAGGCATTGTAGGGAGGTCATCCAGGCACGTGGAGGCCACACACACACTACTAAGGACATTACATCAAAGCTGGATCAGCCCGTAGTGTGTTTTTCCACTTTAATTTTGAGTGTGACTTCAAATCCAGACCTCCATGGGTTGATACATTTGATTTCCATTGATAATTCTTGTGTGATTTTGTTGTCAGCACATTTAACTATGTATTTAATAGTATACTAGTAAAAGTATTTAATAAGAATATTTCATTCATTCAAATCTAGGATGTCTTATTTTTGTGTTCCCTTTATTTTTTGAGCAGTGTACGTTTAAAAGACTTAATAAATCTCAGCATTCCTCATTCTTCTCGCTCACACACTCATACACACACCCATAAAAAAAATTGCGAAGTGTCCCTAGTCATTTAAAATAATCATTAAAATAATCAAATTTGCTAATGCTAAGCAGTAGGAGGGCCCAGCTTCATCAAGTTCAATTCGGTTATAGCTCTTTGTACAAAACTGTTCTTCAGTCTGAAGGTATGTGCTCTTACAGCTCTACAGTGCTGTCCAGACGGTAGCAGAGAGAGGAAGCAGTTTCTATTCCATTATTACTTAAATTAATTCATTACATTTGCAGTGACTGACCCTCCTTTGTGGTGTATGTGCCCCCCGCGACCCAGCAGCGTAGCGTGTGAAAAACACCTGCTCTCACCTGATGTAAGATCTGATTGGTTCAGGTGGATCAACAACAGGACGTTCAGTGGAAACGTTTACACTTTTATATACTTTGAAATATTTTGATTCATTAGTCTAAGTTTTCACTGTGGAGATCAATTCTACAGATTCCTTTCACATAACTAAAATAACATCTGCACGGACGTTTCAGCCCTGACTGTCAAATATGTGACAGATCAACAATCAAACTGCCTGACTATTTATATTATATTGAAACTATATATAGTTTAATCAGCAAACTGACATGATGATTTTCACTACAATTTTAACTAATTTCATGTAAAATAATCGAGTCATATGGATGATCGACCATAAACACATCATCTTCTGTGAACAAACAACAGTTACTGGAAACTAAGAACAAAATACAATTTTATTTAATCTGCATCTGACCTCACAGGATGTAAGGATTTGTAACATCAGTACAAACGATAACTTGATGCTGCTAGAAAAGTTAGAAACTGTCTGACTATATTCCACTTTTAGCTACTCACCCTGCTGCGGCCGCCTCCTCTCGTATCTTTTCCTCAGCCGAAGTCAGAGGGAGAGACAGTCTGCTTCTAATTTCATCTTACCAGTTTCATTCTTCATCTATAAATTGATCGGCTGGTCTCCCGAGTCCAGCATGTCCAAAACGTAGACAAGACCAAGACCTTGAAAATATGGTCTTGAGACTATGTATGACCAACACTGTATGTAAATAAACTTAAGTCTGATTTTTTCAATAGCACGCAATCTACCTGCACTACCTTTGCGATTTGCTGGTTAATAACGACTGACGTATTGGGCACCCCTGTGGTAGAGGTTCCTTCCGTTAAAGAGAGTTTTCCCTCTCCACTGTCGCCTAGTGCTTGCTCAAGTGGGATTGTAGGGGTGGGGGAAAAATCGATACAGCATAGTATTGCAATAGTTTTGCGTGTTATTGATACACGGACGGCAAATATCGATATTTTGTATATAAACTTAATTTACAGTGGGATGCAAAAGTTTGGGCAGCCTTGTTAATCTTCAACATTTTCCTGTATAAATCTTTGTTACAATAAAACATTTCAGTTAAATATATCATATAGGAGACACACACTGATATTTGAGAAGTGAAACGAAGTTTATAAGATTTACAGAAAGTGTGCAATAATTGTTTAAAAAAAATTAGGCAGGTGCATACATTTGGGCACTGTTCTCATTTTATTGATTCCAATGCCTTTAGAACTAATTATTGGAACTCAAATTAGCTTGGTAAGCTCAGTGACCCCTGACCTCCATACACAGGTTTCTCAATTATGAGAAAGAGTATTTAAAAGGGGCAATTGTAAGTTTCCCTCCTCTTTGTTTTCAGGTCATTTAAGAGTTGTTTTGAGACCCCCATGTTTCTACTCTTCAGAGAATTTTCAAAGATTGTTCACCATCATGGTTTAGGGGAAGGATACAGAAAGCTGTTTCAGAGATTTCAGCTGTCTGTTTCCAGAATTAGGAACATATTGAGGAAATGGAAGACCACAGGCAAAGTTCAAGTTAAGGCCCGAAGTGGCAGACCAAGAAAAATCTCTGATAAACAGAAGCGACGACTGGTGAGAACAGTCTGAGTCAACCCACAGACCAGCACCAAAGACCTACAACATCATCTTGCTGCAGACGGAGTCACTGTGCATCGCTCAACTATTCGGCGCACTTTACACAAGGAGATGCTGAATGCGAGAGTGATGCAAGGAATCTTGTCAAAGGGGGACGCTTTGACCGGCTGTCTTCGGGCGAGAGGTGGGGTACAGAAACAATACAAGTTGTATCTTATCAGGTCTCTTAGTTGGAAATAACTCATAATTTACAGAACCCGAATAGTAATTGCTTGTGTCTCCTTGTAAGTCGCTTTGGATAAAAGCGTCTGGCAAATGAACTGAAGTAAAGTAAAGTGAACTAAAAACACATCTGGAGACACCCAATGTGGAGATGCTGTGTCACTGCATCATGTGCTTTCTGACAAGCGGACCTCAACAGATGAGTATAGGGATCCCACGTCCTCCGCAATCGTAATGAACACAAGCACCCCACAGTGCTGTGTGCTGAGCCCAGTCCGCTTCACACTATTCACCTAACACTGCAGTGTTTCCTCTACCATTATACAGGGGGGGTATACAAGATAGTCAAGTGAATTTTATTTTATTTCCTGTACAGTGCCAGATCACATTAGAAGTCATTTCAGGTTTCCTTTCCTATAGAACAGGTCTGTACATTGTTCTTATATTAAACTAACTAAGCACCTTCATGTTATTTATCTTATTTACATGAAGGCAGCATTTTTGTCTCTCTGTGTCGCACGGCAGATACGTACACAAAAAAACATGCTTGTGCGCACAAACACGGGTGAACACAGAGCATGCACGTTGGGAAATATGACTAAAAAAGTAGTAGTCTCTCTCTCTCTCTCTCTCTATCTTTCTCTTTCTCTTTCTCTTTCTCTCTCTCTCTCTGTATCTTTCCTCAGGTATCCTCGACCCTAAAGCTGTAGTTGCTGGTCCAGCCAACCTGCCCAGTGCCTCGTCTGCTGCTCCTTATTGTTGTATTGATCTTTGTTGCCTGTTGTTCTGTTCTCTCTCCTCTGTCCACTAACCCTAACCGGTCGAGGCAGATGGCCGCCCACCATAAGCCTGGTTCTGCTGGATGTTTCTTCTGTTAAAGGGAGTTTTTCCTCTCCACTGTTGCCTTAACTGCTTGCTCAAGTAGGACTGTTGGGTTTTCTATATTATTTTGTATATATTATATAATGTGTAAGGTCTTAAACCTTACACTGTAAAGTGCCCTGAGATGACTTATGTTGTGAATTGGCGCTATATAAATAAAGTTGAATTGAATTGAATATCACACACAAAGAGAAGCACAAATTTTCATCATATTTCCACTGTACAACTGATGTTTAGCAAAGAAAACCATCTATTTATATGACTTTAGTGTATTTCCCTTGTTATGTTGTTCTTATGTTTCTAGTATAGTCTAGTCTGTGCACGTTTCTGCAGGTGACCACAGCTAAACTTTAATTATTTATGATTATCAATTGTCCCTGACAGAGATTCAGGATCAGTCAGAGTGTGACAGTAAGTTATTTTGTGAAGTTTTCCACATGTTGGCCTCGTGTGCTGCATCAAAGATATCTGCATATTTAAAATACACAATAACTGCAGCAAACTACGGAGCCCCAGAAGGGACATGGAAAAAAAAAAAGATTACAGGTGGGGAAAAAAAAAACAACTTACATAACAACATTTTGCGAGATCTCGCAAAATATTTTGCAAGATTTCGCAAAACCTTTTTTCGTAAAAGTACTTCCGGGTCAGTTGGTTACTATAGATACTACAACAATGGAGGGTATACAAATGCATTTGTAGAGTTTTATATTGAACTTGGCCTCAAATAAAAAGACGGTGCTTGGCAGTAAACACGGTTTACATTTAAGTTTACTCAGAACTGGCGGACATGGTGTTTTTATTTTATTAGTAAATGCTAACTGGTGTGCACTTATTAACGCTTTTCTACCTTATTGGTGCTCAAAGTGATTTCACACTGCTTTTCATTTATATATTTACACACTCACACATACAAGCACACACTCACACACTGAGGGCAGAGCTGCTATACGCAGTTGACCTGGCACACTGGGGGGCAGATGGGGTTCAGTTTCTGGCCCAACGCTACTTCAATGTATCACGTGATGAGCCGATCCTACGATTGGCAGGTGACCGCTGTACCTCCGCATCCTCAGGCGCCACTGCAGTTCTCCGGGTACCGATGGATGTGTGCTAAACAGGGCATCCCAGAGGCCTGTTATTAAGGCACCGACACCTGGATGATTAACTTGAGCCATACGACATTTGTATAAATGGAAGTATTGGTAAAAAAATTATCTGGCTCTGAGAAATTACAGAGGAAAGGAGAAGGCACAAAACGGGGAGGATTACACTTATGTATGCATTTAAAATACATCCATTGGTACCCTTGAAGCTGCCCAGAGTACTGCAGTCATTTGTTAATAAATTCACACATTTCCGCCAGTTCAGCGTACGTTTTCCGACGAGAGTAGCATGGCTTATGGTACACGGGTGTCGTGTGAAGTTCGGCCACTTTGAGAAGTAACTCCGTCGTCTGAGACGTCTTGCCTGCCTTAGTGTTGGGCCAGAAACTGAACCCCATTTGCCCCCGGGGCTCCGTAGCAAACAGACAAAAACAGAACATCCAAGATGTTTCAATCCAGAAAGTGAATGAATGTTTGGCGTGCATCAAAGCTGGAGAAATAGTATAGGGGCTAATGGTTGGACCCGCGTAACACAGGCTTTTCATCCTAAGGAAGCAGAATAAGATCCAGCTCCGGCTGAAGCTCAACTTAAGCCATGTGTGTCATCAGGGCCGTCTTAGACGCATAGGCTACATAGGCTGCAGCCTAGGGCCCCACCAACAGGGGGCCTCAGTTGGCTACATGGATTAATAGTTTCGTATTTTATTTGTTTTAAATTGTATTTTAATTATTTGTACGTATATTTTATGTTCCCTTTGTCCCTTTGTTCGACTTTGTCATCAAGTCGGCAACTCAACAAATTGTAAACATGACAGTGAGACACAGAAAATGGCAGAAATGTATCTTCATAAAGATAGCTAAAAGCTAACATGTACTGAGGAGGTGACAAAATCTACAACATATCTCAAGAAAAAGATTTCTTAACCCGGCCCTATGTGTCATATATTTCAAATCCTTTCATGCAAGTGGACATGAACATGCATTGCTAAACCAATAAGTGTCAAACATTTAACTTGGCTTCCCAACAGGTGGAGACTGAAATCCTAACACTGCAAAATTACCTCCACCTCAAAGCCCATCAGGGCGCACCAAACTTTTGGTGCTGTGTGGACACAGAGAAGTACAGAGGTGTATGCACAGCAGCAATTAAAATTCAACCTATCTGTGAAAATCTGTGAGTTAGCCATTTCTGACTGTACTTCATCAAGAACATACACAGAAAACACCTTAGTGATGCACATCTACAAGACTGACTCAGAGTTGCAGTTTCAAATTATACCCCAGATTACAGTACACTGGTGAACAGCATGCAGTGGCTTCCCACTAACAAACATTTACAGACAAAGAAGAGATAACAGATGTCTTCAATGAAACACTGTGGCAATGCTAAGTTAAAAATATTACATATTCGGTGATTAGTACAAATGTGATATGATTCATTTAGTCAGTCAAAGGTTTGATGTTAATCTTAACTGATCATTTGTACAAAGCTCCTCCTGTCCTCTCCTCTGTCCACTTGGCATCACTGCATTGCCATTGTCATTGTCACTGTCATTAACTTTGTGTCTTCTTCTACATAATTCTTTATATAATTATATTCTGTAAGGTCTTAACATTTACACTGTTAAGTGATATCTGTTTAAATAAACATATTTAGATTAAACTGAATAGAAATGTGACATTTGTGACAGTTCATGATTTCTCTTCATCTTTGCCAAATATGGCACGTTATTACATGGCTTACCTGTCAATAATGAATAGTAATTTGGGTATGATAAACTAGGGAAGTCCGGCGTCATGTAATCCACTTTCACCCCACTGCTCACAAGTTCTCCAAATCCCGGCAGCTCCTGCAGGTCATCCATGTAGTCATAGCGGAAGCCATCGATAAGTAACAAAAGCAACGGTCGGACTGCGAGACACTGTTGTCCAGCTCCGAACAGTAACAGCAGTGGCAAAAACAGACGAAAGCACCGTGCGGGTCTGTGTCCCGGGGACATGGCTTGCACTGAAACAGTTAGCGTATGAATGTACCGGCTTGCTCCGTAGCTTCTAAAGCTTGTATGTAATTACGTCATATCATATGACAGGAAAGCGAACTCCATGCAGCAGTACGTAATCCGCTTCGACCTCACTGATTGTCAGAGGCAAATCTAGGATCTCTTGGGGTCCTAGGCAAAAATTTACAGGGGCCCCTTCAACCAGCATTCATAAATGTTATTTTATAAATAATCTGACACCAACAAAAATGGCATATATCATAAAGAATCTTGGTATATGTTATCAATTTAAGGGAGTTTTTGAACTCACGGATATACAGCTCTGGAAAAATTAAGAGACCACTGCAAAATTATCAGTTTCTCTGATTTTGCTATTAAAAGGTATATGTTTGAGTAACATTAACATTTTTATTTTATTCTACAAACTACTGAAAACATAACTCCCAAATTAATTTATTTGCAGAAAAAAAATTTGTCAAAATACCAGGAAAGGTCCAGTGTTTTCAGACCTCAAATAATGCAAAAAAAAAAAAAAAAACAAGTTCACATTCGTGTTTACATAACACATTAGTATTAAGTATTAAGTGTTCAGAAATCAATATATGGTGGAATAACCCTGATTTTCAATTACAGCTTTCATGCAGTCGTCTCTTAATTTTTTCCAGAGCTATAAATAGGCTATGTCTCAGATCTGCCTGTGTTGGTGTAGGTCAAGACAAGCTGAAGGGTGTCCTTCACCATCTATACTATATCACTGAGCCCTGAAATCAAAAGAGAAACATGAATATGAAAGAATCTTTAGAGTGCACTGCATATACAGTTTAATCAATTAAAATAGGATTACTGAATTTATAGTTACCATTGTCTTTCTGTTTCTGGGGCGAGGAAGATGACTCCCTCCACCAACGACCAGGTACTACACCTTTCCACAGCAGACGTCAGGTTGACCCTTCACAGAGTGAACCCACAAAAAGCTACTGGACCCAACAACATACCTGGTCGGGTGCTCCAGGAGTGTGCTGAACAGCTTGCGACATCTTCGCAGACATCTTCAACTCATCACCTGTTGAGTTGATACCTGCATGCCTTAAGACCACCAGAATCATCCCATTGCCAAATAATTCTAATGTGTCCCGCATCAACGATTACCACCCCGTAGCACTCACACCCATCACCATTAAGTGCTCTGAGAGGCTGGTACTGAGGCACATGAAAACACAACTCCCACAAAAGCTTGACTCGCTACAGTTTGCTTACCACCCAAATTGTTCCACAGATGATTCTATTTCATCTGCTCTTCACCTGACCCTTTCACTTCTCTACAAAAAGAACACTTATGTCAAACTTATGTTTATTGACTTTAGCTCAGAATTCAACACCGTCACCCCCAGAGGCTGGTAAGATAGCTGGACCTACTGGGCTTTAACACCTCTCTCTGTAACTGGATCTTGGACTTCCTAACTGACAGGCCACAGTCTGTACCATAGGAAACAACAACTCTAGAGCTGCGTGCTTTGTCCACTGCTGTTCACTCTACTGACACATGACTGTGCTGCACAGTACAATTCAAAATCATCACATCGCATCACATCATCAAATTTGCAGATGACACAACAGTAGTGGGTCTCATCACCAACAACGATGAATCCGCATACAGAGAGGAGGTCAAACATCTAGTGGACTGCTGTCAAAATAACAACCTGTCTCTTCATGTTCAGAAGGCTAAAGAGTAGTGCTGTGTTAATAAAATAGATTCTCTTATTCTGAATTGATTCTTATAATAATTCATAAAGATCGATTCGTAGGTCCAAAGATCAATTTTACCCTTTAACGTTTTTTAAACTTTATTATTTTACAAGTATAATTCAAAAATGTATTATACTTAAAGTATAAAAAATACAAAACAATTACAAAAAATAAAACAGAACTATAAATAAATAAATGTGAACATACATGATATTTAAATGGTGAATAAGGCGCTGGAAAAGGTGGAATATATACACATTGGATGAAATATATAATATATAAAGATGTAAGGTGCATGAGTTTTGCACAGAAGTATGGATATTGCACAGGAAAATATAGATAAAATTTACATATATACACGTGTATACATTGCACAGTGGTGTGGGTATTGCGCTGTAATGTATATATAGGACAAGCCATGTCATAATAATGCAGAGTAATTTATTTATGCAGAAACAAGTGTGAGCTGTAATGTCAGTGCCATGGTGACGTTGACTGAAGGTGAACAGTTCAGACCAGGGAACATGTTGGTGGGGTTAGTGGGTTCTGTGAGTTCAGCAGTGTGATGACAATGGGGTAAGAAATATTTCTCAGTCAGGTTGTGTGGGAAAAAAGGGTTCTGTAGCTGTAGTCCAGGTGGCATCCGAACCAGATGCCCGAACCACCTCAACTGACTCCTCTCCACGCGGAGGAGCAGCGACTCTACT
>JAUYWH010000162.1:0-12730 GCA_034779795.1 Ctenopoma multispine
ATGAGGAAGCAAAAAGGGCTGCTCTGCTTACAGATGTACATAGCCTAGATGAGTATACAATTACTGACATAGATCATCAAGTTCTATGTGACATGCAGAAAGCTGCACCCTCCATTGAGAAGCAAACGTGGATCACCAAAGGTGCCAAATTTGATGAACAACAGCAACTGTTCAAATGTCCCGAAGGCAACCCTATTCTTCCCAAAAGCTTGTTCCGTTGTATTGTGTAATCTTGTCATATGTAATCTTGTCACATGGCTTGAATCATGTGACATCAGCAGAAATGACAGGGGTAATTCAAAACGTTTTTACTGCATATGGGTTTTCAGCTATTCAGCTACCAGACTAAATAAGACAATAACAGATTGAGTCCGTCCTCCACCACTAATGCACACCCATCCTGAAGACTGTATACCCTTAAAGCCTAAAGACAGATGGTAATAATGTCTCCACCAACTGAAGACGCCCCCGGTCGCACCGATGCGCCAAAGGCCCCTGCGCCAGTGCCGGGCCCCAGGGCATACCAACCTATGCTCCCAGCGGCTCACCAACCAGGACCCAACCCGCAGGCCCAGCCAAAACCGTAGCCAGAACCCCAAGTCTCTAAGCCAGCCTCCGGACCCAGACAGGGGCAGTGCGGCCGCTAGGCCGGCAACCTACGGCCACCTGCACAGGCTCCCCCAGCAGCGCTGCACGCAGCCACCGGAAAAACACCACCCAAGAGCCACCAAAGCCCCATCCAGGCCAGGACCGCAGCACCAGCGCTGAATCAGCCAAGAAACCCACCCCTAGGTGACTCCCAGATGCCCTAAGCTCATATGGACCCCCCATGTCAACAACAGAGACCAAAGCCAGACAAAACTGTGAACCCCCACCCCAACTAGGTAATGGAGCCCAGAGGGATTGATCTAATGTGGTGGCAGAAGCTGTGTCAAGACTAATATGGTCCAACAAATAATCTCTATATTGGTTGATATTAAGATTATTTTTATTTTTCCAGTTCATGAGAACAGTCTTCTTAACAATGCATAAGGCAGTGAAAGCCATGTGGGTTGTGTTTTTCTCTGTAGTGACACCATCTCGGTGGTCCAACAAGCAGACTGAGGGAGATGCTGCAATGGTGCATTTCAGACACTTTGATAAGTCTTCACAAATCCTGTGCCAGAACCTCTGAGCAGGTGGACAGAACCAAAGAGCGTGGATGTAGTTGTCAGGCGTATCGCCTTGACAGTGAGAGCAGTTGTTAGACAATGTAAAACCCATCCTGAACATCCGCTGACCTGTATAGTGCACTCTTTATAATATATTTACTTTGTATTGTATTAATTGTAAACTGGGATTTCTAAACAGTTCAAAGGTTTTTAAACATATGTGAGACCAGAAATTGTGGTTCCAGCTGACTGATAGGTCAGCCTCCCATTTTACAACAGGAAGTGATATTGATTTATTTATTTAGGAAACAGTAATATGGGGGTTTTGAGATTGAGGAATTCTTCCACAGTTGGTGACATTTGTAGTTTGATTTAATTAGACTTAAATTTCTTTTTTACTATACAGTATATTTAATTTGTTGATATTCTTAAAATCTGGTTTTATTAATACCATATTATTTAACTAATATGTCAAAGGGAATAAAGTTTATTCCTTTGAATCTACACTGAACAAAAAAATAAACGCAACACTTTTATTTTTGCTCACGTTTTTCATGAGCTGAACTCAAACATCTGAAAATTTTACTACATACACAAAAGACCCATGACTCTCAAATATTGTTCTCAAATCTGTCTACATGTGTGTTAGTGAGCACTTCTTCTTTGCCGAGATAATCCATCCCACCTCCCAGATGTGGCATGTCAAGGTGCTGATTAGACAGCATGAATATTGCACAGGTGTGGCTTAGACTGTGCAGACTGCCCGGGGGGGCAGAAAACCGGTCAGTATCTATATATACGTAAATGAAACCACTCCTATGAAAATACTGGTCTTAGAAAGGGTGAAATTAAGACATTACCAAAGTTTTGATACCCAAATGTCATATTTTATGATGTTGTCATTATTTTATGTTGTGTCAGAGAATTGTATTATTTATGTGTTTATGGCTTAATGAAGACTTTGTAGAACTTCCTCATGGCAACGCGGCATAACAGCGTGTGCTCATTTGTCTATGTTTACAGTGAACAAGGTTGTTTTTTTTTTCTTTTCAATGTTTGGCCTGTCTGACCACATATTTTTCCAGCTGTGTAAAGAAACCCTCGCCGTATGTTCACTGAGCTCCTCTCCTCCTTCTCTTTCTCTGTCCACTTTTATGTCATCATTGCATGTTATTAACTTTCTGTCTCCTCTCTCCCCTAGTTCTGCTTCTGCCCTTTCTTTCTCTCTCTGCTCGTTGTTGTTGTGTTTGTCTCTGTTGCCTGTTGTTCTTTTTTTTTCTCTCTCCTCTGTCCACTAACCCCAATCGGTCAAGGCAGATGGCCGCCCACCATGAGCCTGGTTTTGCTGGAGGTTTCTTCCGTTAAAGGGAGTTTTTCCTCTCCACTGTTTCCTCAGTTCTTGCTCAAGTGGGACTGTTATGTTTTTGAAAAATATTCTGTATATACAGTTTTTATATACAACTTCTTCTTTTGTCAACTTTGACTGTTAACTTTTTCTCCTTGCTGACTTCATCTTTTTGTGAACTTATTTTGACGATTACACAATTAACTACAGTCTTTACAAATGTCTCGTATGTATTTGTAACATTTTAGCATTACATAACTTAATTATTTACAAACATTTATTACTGTTTTGTTCATGATTAGTTCATTATTGGGTATAGGACAGGGGTCGGCAACCCGCAGCTTCGAGATTCGGCTCTTTTCGGCGATATTCGGTTCATCAGGTAACACAAAGCCTGTGTTCACACCAGTGCTATGAAAACCACACTGTCGTGTGTGTTTTAGCTCAGACTTCATACTGAACCTGCTACATTTTGTTATACATGTACATTTGGTCTAATTCAGTAATATGGTGTAAAATTTCAATTCCGGATTTTGTTGCTGTCTAATTATTACAGTTATGACACTTACAGCAAACAGTCACCAAAGCAGCTATCAGATGTTAAAAGAAGAAGCTGGGTAGTGTTTGTCACCTGTGTGTCACCTGTCACCAGCAAGTGACTTGTGTTAAGCTTAAGCTAATGTATAAATGCAAAGAAAGAACAGTTTCTGAAGAAAATTGAACATTTAATGGTTCATGGACAGATTAATTTGCTTTCACTGCTGATGAAGCATTAATTTGGCTCCAGCCACTTAAATCAACAAAGAATCAAAGTTATGTTGTGCAAATAGCGCTATGATGCAGATATGTGAACTCTGCTGTCCTCAGTCTCCCAAAAATTATGTTCATATACAATTAAACTGCATTAAAAAATATGTTTTCTTACAGAACGTACTTGCGACCAGATTACATCATGATCATATGTTCACAATCAGCGTAAATGACAAGTCGCTAATACGTTGATACTGAACATCTGAATCATTTGTTTACAGACAACGTATTTTTGTCTACAACATCCTGTTATGAAACTTTATATGCAGCGTTTTCTCCATTTTAAAGATCAACTGGTTTTGCGGCTCCTGATGGATTTTATATGATGGGAAACAGACCCAAATGGCTCTTTTAATGCTGAAGGTTGCCGACCCCTGGTATAGGATTATTGGGCGTTGGGATAACCTAATGACTTATAAAGACATTACTACTGAACATTATTATGAAGTATTACCCATAATTTTTATAGATGTATCCAGGTTTGAACCAGTTTCCTAAAGCAAGAAACATTTAAGGACACAAATCGTGAACTATAACAGATCTTACAAAGTCCTTGTGCTCTGTTGGTGATTCTCAGTGTGAAACCGGCTGGATCAGCAACAGTGATGGAGGTAAACAGGACAAGCAGGAGGAAGAGGGACACACAGAACGTCATCCTGAGTCAAGATCCTGAAACACAAGAAAGAGGAATGATGCTGAGCAGTAATAATTTTTGAAAGATTAGACCTTTTCTCTCACAACAGGCTGCACAGCTCCTCGTCCAGGCAATGGTCATCTCCTCTCCTGGCTGGAGCTTCTGCAGTCACCATCAAACCCCTCCAGATGGTCCAAACTGCGGCAGCCCACCTAATTTTCAACCAGCCGAAATACACCCATGTCACACCTCTTCTCACCTCTCTCCACTGGCTCCCGGTAGCCGCTCGCAATGAGTTTAAATCCTTGATGCTTGCCTACAGGGCTGTAAATGGAAGTTCACTCTCTTATATCAACAAGCTATTAGTAAGCTACACTCCTGTACGCTCACTCAGATCTGCAAATGAAATGAGACGAAAAATTCCCATTCTTTATAAAATAAATTTTAAAAATTATTTCAAATGCGACACACACACACACACATATTTACAAAAAATGTCTAGCACTTAACAATTCCTTCAGTTAACAATTCTTAACAATTCATCTTCGTTATCTTGACAAGTCAGGTCTTATCAGGGCTCTTAGTTTGTAGTAACTCCAAAACCAAATGGTAATTGCTTGTGTTTTATCCTTGTAAGTCGTTTTGGATAAAAGTTTCTGCCAAGTAAAGTAAAGTAAAAAGTAACGAACACAGCACACCCTTCACATAAAACAAAGCAACTGTTCTAATTTTGAGGCTGGCACGTGTTCTTCATTTTAAAATCGTACATTTACTGTGAAAAATGTAGTCAAATCATGTTACCTTTTACCATATACAGTTATGTTATTGTCATGTTAAACTAGAGAATTATCTAATATTTACATTCATGTTTCTAAAGTTGTGAGTGTTTTAGACAAAGAGAGAAAAGTACCTGTGTTTCTGAAGCTCTGGGAGAGAAACACTTGTCCAGGTGATCGTGTTGAATCTGAAGAGTTGTGACCACAACAGTAGTGGTGTTCAGTCGTGAACACCACTAGTTATACACACTCACAATTACACAATGTAATGCAAATTAATCTATGTCCATCTGAGCTGAGTGGGGAGCTTTGACCAAATATGGACATGCTTTGTGTCATCTACAGTACAGAGTGTGTGTGTGTGTGGTGTGTGTGTGTGTGTGTGTGTTGATTTGACCCTTCAAAGGTCAATTTGAGATTCTGCCTCTGAGGTGCCCTTTCTGCACTTCTTCATCCTGCTCAGATGACACTCTTAACCGAGATGCTTATCTTCTCTATGAAGAAACAGAAGTTATTGTTCAGCATGAGGCGTTAAAACCACAACAATATATTCAAATGTGAAGCAGGTTTACAAGCATGAACCTCCAACATCATGTGAACGTGGACTGTCCTAGCACGTTAACTTTTTAAATTTGCATATCAGACAAAAGAAGGTCTTTGGAAAGTCCAACTGAACTTTTATCTAGAGCTGAATTGTCTCTGAGGAAAAACTTGTCTCAGAGCAGCTCAAACACAAACCTGAATACATAACAGTAAAATATGTGAAGAAAAAAACAAAATAAACAACACCAATATGTATGTCTAATGACTATAATCATTAACAAAATTTTGCGGCGTAGTTATCAGAAAGGTCAAGTGCAGAGGCTGTTTGAAAACCACAGGACACATCTCAGAGAAGCATGTGAGTGTGGTCGACCCTCTAATGTGCAGACACTTCTCAGGAATCGTGTAAGTTAATGTGATCAGTGTTTTGGAATAATTGGTGACACCTGGGAAAATCGATCCAGGCTCAGGCAGCAGTATAATTCCACGAGTTACTTACACTGAACACCGCAAAAACTTAAGAACTCATAATGTACTTTAGGAAACAGAGCTCAAACCTACAGCCACTTCTTGTCCATGCTCAATGCGTGGAGAGAGTGGATTTATTTAAATTTCTGGCTATTCACATCAGTGACTCTCACCTGGTCAAGATGTCAGCAATTAACTGAGAGGTGACCTGCTGGTGCCCTTTTACAGACCCACCATTGAGAGCATTCTGACGTACTGCACCCGTGTCTGGTGTCTGGATGTTCTGCTGCTAACAAAAAACAAAAAAGCTCTCCAGAGAATCACAATGTGGAAAAAATCACTGGATGTCTCCAGAGCCAAGAACATCATCAAGGACTGTTCCCACCACACTCATCATCTGTTTGAACTGGCAGACATTACAGATCTATCAAAAACAGAATAAGAATAGAAGAGTCTAAGAGCTTCTTTTCCAAGGCAGTAATGCACCTCAACAAACAGATATAGTGTTCCTCTCACTTTGGATGTGCATTTGCTGATTTGACCTTCTGTGGGTGTGCTTTTTTATTGATATCTTGTACATGTATGCAAGTGTATTTTATTTAATTTTTTAATTATTTAATGTTAATTCTGCTGAAAAGCAGGCAAAAAAAAGATGAGTACTGTTGTCAATCTCTGCTACTGACTAGATCAATATCCTAGAAGCGTAAATGACTTGATACTATTCTCTGATTAAAAAGTGTTGAGCAGTGTATATATAGTATACACATATATTTTGCAAGGTCTAAAACCTTGCTATGTAAAGTAACTTTTGTTATGATTTGTAGCTATACAAATAAAGCTGAATTAAATTGAACTGAATTAAAAATTTAAACATTCCCTTTAAAGCAAGAGACAAACAGCTAATGTGAATAAAACATCAGCAACTTGAATTCAAAGACTTATTCATTATTTAAAACCAAGATCACATCAATAATCATTTTACTGCATCACAAACAACAATGAAACATGTTTCATCATGTGAACAAAACCTCAATTCAATTAAACTTTATCTAGCGCCAAATCACAGCAAAAATCACATCAAGGCACTTTTCAGTGTAAGATTTAAGACCTTTAACAAGAGAAACCTTCAGCAGAACCAGACTCAGGGTGGGCGGCCATGTGGCTCGACTGGTTGGGGTGAGTGGAAAGATCAGAGAGGAAAGAAGAGCAGGCAACCGAGGAAAAACTTCCTTTAGAGCAGTGGTTCCCAAACTCGGTCCTCGGGAACCACTGCTTTAGAGGAAGAAACCTTCAGCCGATCCAGATTCTCCCAGATCTACCAGGAGAAGTGTATAAGCGTCAAAGGCAATACAACAGAGGGAAGAAGCGGCTGCGCTACATGGGACTGCTTAGTAGCAATAGTTGCAGTGGTAGCAGTAGTTACAGCAGTGGGGACAGTCATCTCCCAGGATTGTCCAGTGAAAACAGAAATTTACAGCCTGAGACTGTCAGGTGGAAGAAATAAGGAAGGAAAACATGATGAAATTTAAATCTGCTGTAAGTACGATAAAGTCCCAATGAGGAACTTTTACTGCAGTGTCACTTCTGCGGTTCTCTGCAACCACCAAGTCTTCTTGTTAGCATCACGTCTGCAGATACCAAGAACAAAACCTCACTTCTGCTTTGTGTTTTAGTTTTCTGCCTGTTTCTGGTCTAAATGCTTCTCAGTCTTTTTTTAAAAATTGTTTCATATTCTCACAGTTAGAGTAAATGGACCATGCCTATTGTCTGTCTCTCAACACTGTGACTCTCAGCATCCAATCCAGTGTGACAGCTTGCAACTCCACTACTGTTTGCATGGGATATTTCAGTTGTTGGCAATGCAATGTCTGGGGGCACTTGAGGAGGGTCAGAAGGAGAACGGCTGCTTTCTAGAGGAACCACTGAGGGCCTTGTCTCTGCCACCCAACTGGCAGTACATTCTGTCGGATCAAACTCTGATCCAGTTACGGGAGTAATTTCACTCGCATCACACTGGTCTTGACTTGGTTCTGAGGCACTGTGAAATGAAGGCTTTACCTCCACTGGCAGGAAGCTAGCTTGCAAGATCAAGTTCATTTGATGAACAACTTTCTCTTGTCCACTAATGGTGTTTTTGATGCGGTAAGTATGGCACCTTGAGTCTTTAGAGACCACAGTGTAAAGTGTGGAATCCCCTCGATCAGCTAGTTTCCTGTGACCACGTTCACCTCTGTTTGCCAAGAGAACCCGATCTCCTTCCTCAATTTCTGCACCTTTTGTCCTCATATTGTACAAGTCTGCCTGGCGCTGCTGGCTGGAATCAGCATTGACTTGGGCCAAGGGGAGAGCTTCCTTGAGGTCATCCTTAATTTTCCTGACATAGCTGTCATAGCCTGTGATATCATTGTCTCCCTCTACGTTATGAAATATAACGTAGATTAGATAAAAGGGAGCATCCCAGTTGACTCGTGAGCTGTGCACACTGCATGAAAAGAGCTGTATTCGGACATATATGGTATGGGAAATCCCCGCTAAACTCTGTTTGCCAGATGTATGAGGTGGAGTGCTTGGAAAAGTAGCATGCAAAAGGAAATGTCGTGAAACAACCAGATACCTTACGTATGTGGATGTAGAAACGTTTAATATTATGATTGCTTCATTTGTGTTTTTGAGAAAATGTGTACATCATTCAAAATAATTTAAATTCAATAGACATGATTACCTTTTTTAATGTGTAAAAATTACTTGTGTGTCTGACAACAAACCTTGTTTCAGAATATCATGAAAAGGTTTTATTGTGAAGGTTTACATTTACAGATAATGACAAATTATGAAAATGCACAATAACAGTATAAACAAACAAGCATTTGTAATTACGTTGGCCTGAATCTCAACCACATAGTGGAATTTTGACCGAGACCTTCTGTGTGTCACTGGGGTGGGCGGGGGGTCGTGGAAAGCATTGAATGGGGGGGGTTGTATTTGTAAAGCGTCCAGTCAGAAACAGTTCTGTGCATTACGTCTGTGACGTAAGGCGGGTACAACCAATGACATTATGTGTCCTTTCAACTTTGCGAAAAAAACAACTTAAATTATTAATTTCTGAATTGCGACTTGGTGAAAGTACAAAATACTACTTGTGATGGCGTGAAAAGAAACCAAAGCTTTTCAACTCCTGTGACTAAGAGTCAGCAGCAAGTCCACTGAGTATTAATGACTTGGCGCTCAAAGTCATTTGAGCGCCAAGTCAATGGGGCGTGCCATACTCTTGCCCTCTTGGAGATAGCACAGTGCCTAATCCATCAAGAGAGGCATCTGTGGACAGAATGAATGGTCGACTAAAATCAGGATGTCCAAGGACAACAGAGTCTAAAAGAGCAGATTTTAACTTTTGAAATGAGTCACGCTGCCCCTGTCCCCAATCACTTTGAGCAGCAGCACCTCGTGCATTTCCTTTCTTCCCCTTAGGTGCAGCATTCAGGGCAAACTATGGCTTGGCTATACTGGAACAATCTTGTATGAACTGCTGATAGTACATGACCTTGCCCAGAAATGACCTGATCTTTCTCCGCGATGGCGTTATACCATCCTCCATCATAAGCTCAGTCTCTGTCATAGCAGTGATAGCTTTGACCTTGTCAGGATCAGTTGAGACACGACCAAAAGGAAAGACAAAAAACAAACAAACAAACAAACAGAAAGAAAATCTGCTTCCATAAAGAAGAAAAAAACAACAGCAACAACCATAACCTGTATGAATCACAGCAAATAATAAATATTAAACAGAGCACATAACTATACAAATCATATAAATCATATTCCTATGCAACAGCGTATCTGTTAGTACCTGTTTGTACACCTGTGTGAATGCTTGTGTGTACACCTGTGTGTGTGAGCGCGTTTGTGTTTGTGCGTTTGTGTTTGTGCGTTTGTGTGTAAGGTTTTTTCATGCAAATGTTCGATAGTGTGTGTGGGGAACCCCCATCCTGCCCCGCAGGCCATGAAGCAGACATGGGGAGGCACCCGGTCCCAGACACAGGGCACAGGAGCCCCCACCCACAAATGGGCAACGGAAAGCCCAGGAGGGGGTCATCCAGCAGCCACAGTGCAGAAGCCCCAGGGGGTCACGGCGGCAATTCCACAGACTCTGACGGCGGCCCACCACCCCAGGTCAGGCTGGTCCCTGGCCCTAGAGCTCCAAGGGTCCCCCACCGCCCAGCCAGGGTCCGGCAGAGCCAGGGGGCCAGGCCCCGCCCAGCAACCGCAGAGAGTGAGCCAGTACTCACCAGGGCATCCGGCCCCAGACAACAAAAACCACCGCTGCCTCAGGCAGCCGGGGTCATCCCCTACTGGTGGTATTGAGGCAGGAGGGGGCCTGAGATGTTGAGTGAGTTGGAATCTAAGACCTGACCTGACACATTGACACAGAGAAACTAGCGCACACATATACAAACATACGATCCCACCCTCACACATACATAAACAAACATTACACACAGAGAACGCGGTACACACACTCCCCATATATACTCTATGCTCCTTGATTGAGGCATCATTACCCCCAGAGGGGCAATCCGCCACCAGACTCAGGAGATAAACCCCTTTTTCTCTGGCGTGGAGGCAGGGGGACCACCCCGTTCCTCGAAGTGGCAGAGGGGGCCAATAGCCCAGACCCAGACGGGACAGCCAGCTCTTACACTCAGCCCCCAGCCCCAGATGGCAAACAGAGAACGGTGATGTGAAAAAGACGCCATGCCTCATTTTACCCGCTCAAATGTGGTGTTGGTGTGTGTTGTTCTAAAGTGCTTTAAAACAGGGGGAGGGCACGACGCTGATCACCCTCTGCCAACTAACAGCTGGTGTCAGCTTGGCCCCTCCCAAGAACCCTCTATGTCTATGTGCGACTTAAAATTGGGAGTGGGCATCACTGAGACACCACTTTTATCCACAATGTGCCCCAGGAACCTCATGGTTCATCTGAGTAGCTGGCATTTTTGGGGGGCCAGTTCCCGTCCATGAGCACGCAGCCGGTTGAAGACCATCTCCAGCCTCCTGAGAGCCTCAGCTTCATTGGGTGCATACACCAGCACATCATCCAGGTAACAGAGCAGTGTCAGGAAGTTTTGGTCACCGAACATACTCATCATAAGGCGCTTGAAGCTTGCAGGGCTGTTACAGAGGCTCTGCCGGAGCCTGTTGAGCTCGTCCAGCCCCATAGGTGTCATGAAGACTGTAAATTTTTTGTCCCCCTCTTCCACGACGTTATAGAAGTCAGAGGTGAGGTCCATAGCACTAAAGATGGTGCTACCTCCCAGCGCTGCAAGACAATCAGACTGGTGTGGCAGCGGGTGCGCATCCTTGACTGTGCGTGTGTTCAAACAGCAGTAATGCACACATATGCTGAGATCACCATACTTCTTCCAGACAAGCACTAGTGGGGAAGCTTACTCGCTATTAGACTTGCAGATGATCTCACGCACTTCCATCTCTGTGAGAACTTGCCGGAGCTTATGGTTCTGCCCTGGTGGGACGCGTCAGTATGGAAGTCTGAATTGTCGATTATCAGACAGATGGATGTGGTGAACAAAGTCTTTAGCCATCCCATAGTCAAGCTTACTCTTTGAGAAGACATCCTCGTACCTTTGCACCAGCTGTAACAACTGAGATTTCCAGTGATGAGACACCTCATCACCTCCAGGTCATCCAATCCCAGCTTGTGTAAGATGTCATAAAAACAGGAGCAAGGAGGATCACCAGGCTTGCTGACTGTTTCCTCCCACACCATCTGACTCTGCAGCTTAACTTCTCTAGCTGTCATCTGACCAGTGCCACATCCAGGTCTTCAACAGCAATGCAGGGCGACACACCTGCTACCTCAGTGTTGCGCTTCAAGGAGATAGGTCTGTCAGAGGTGTTCAAGATCCTTACCGGGACCCACTTGTCACCACTCAAAGAGCACACTGACCTGCAGACAATGATGTCTTTCTTGTGTGTCTGTGCCCTAGATGGTTCAATCAGGATGGCACTACCCTCATAGAGGGGTAAGACTGCAGGTAACTTGGCCCAAACCAGGTGCTCTTAGAGAGTCACTGCTTGAGTCAACCTGGCGGTCCCAATAACATCTGGAATTGTTTCACCTCTCCACCTGTTAATACCAGACAACATATTAAGAAACTGCATTATTTCAGGTGCTTTTGTGGACTGCTTGATAACATTTGTGCCCAGGATGAGCTGATCTTTCTGAATGCCACACTGAATGCACATCCATACACTTTTAAGTTGTAAATACACTTAGGCTTTACTTGAACTCCACCACAGCCAACAGGCACAATGTCAGTCTGAGTACTGTCAGGCTTTAATGCTAATCCAGCATTTTTTAGCACCTGCTCAGCTTCTTCATTAATGATGCAAGCCATAGGGCCAGTGTCAAGCAATGCCAGCAGTGAGACTTTATCGTCCACCTGTGCACATAAAAAAGCAGTATAAAACAGACTGTCAGCCTTATCAAGCTGGATCGTGTTCTGTAACAGTACAGCAGTTCCAGGTGGGGCAGACTGCAGGCTCTTCACATACACGGATTGCACATCTTCACCAAGGTCGAGGGTTTCAACATTGTCACTCACATTGTCCCCTCCCAAGTGTGAGTGACTTAATAAAATATGTTTTCTCTCTCATTTACTACTGACTGAAAGGTCGTGTGATGTATTTCCTGTTCCTTTGGGGCAAAAATCTTTACCATAGACCTACGCTATAACTGGTGTATGTGCACTGTTTTCTCCTGTGCAACAGAACTGCAACCAGAACCAGGACCAAGAGAACCAGAAAAAACAGAACTGTCACAACATAGGTAAGGAAAGAGGCAGTATAGGAGTCTGCTAAAGAAGAGGAGGATGTAGAAAAAACAGGGGAGTCTCCAGTAGAGGAGCAGAGGGTGGTGGTTTGTGGATCAGAGGTTTTCAGAGGTTCTGTAGAGAGATGAACAGAATCTGGTTCAGATCAGTTT
>JAUYWH010000163.1:0-12729 GCA_034779795.1 Ctenopoma multispine
AGCTGACACATTGTCGTAGTTGTTCAGTCATTGAATGTTCACATTTCTGCCACCAAGGGGCAGTTCAACGTTATGCCTCTACAATTCGACAGGGTACATAGTACATGAGTGCAACTTTAAAATATATACAATATCCTCTTATATTCCTTCTTTATTCCTGTTTACATAAGCAAGTTATTCATCAAATGTTTACTTCAATGACACAATTAGTGCATTTGTATGTGACCTTTGCTTTCAGATCTGTTTCTGAAACACAGGAATCTTCAAATCATCAAATCTATTCGTCTTTAAAAAAGGTTTGCCAATGCTATATATTTACATAATGTATTATATATTTATATAATATGTAAGGTGTTGCTATTGGATTAACCATGACCTGGATGACTGAGGACCTGCACAGATAATATGTAAGGTCTTAAACCTTAAACTGTAAAGTGCCTTGAAATGACTTATGCTGTGTGAGTCTATATAAATAAAGTAGAATAGAATTGAACTGAATTGAATTGAATTGCTCTTTACATAATTAGGTTTATTATGTAATAAACCAAACTGTTGAATCTCATAACCCAAAAATTAAAAAACAGTGGATCTGATCTGAATCTTTGGTCATAATTTTGCCTGGTATCTTTGATTTACAGGTACCATTCAAAAGTTTGTAAGTTTCTGCACCTGTATGGTCATAGAGAGAGACTTTATTAACTTTATAATTTGTATTGTCTATTGGCTTGGTTCAACTTTTTTTTCTTTGTTGTTGTTTTTAATTTGAGTTTCGAGAACCCAACGTGATGCATTGCCACAAATCATCGAAGAGTTTAAACTCCTTATATCGACTCAAAACAGGTGCCCCTAAAATGATCTTGCACAGGGCCCCCAAAGAGTCAGAAATGGAGAAAATTACTGGAAATCCGCTACACCCAATCCAGTCATTGCACACAAACGCTGCCTCACCAGGGCAAACAATATTTTAAAAGATCCCTCCCACTCTCATCATGGACTGTTCTCTCTGATGGCCTCTGGAAAGAGATACAGGATTATTTGAAGCAGAACAACCAGATTCTGCAACAACAGAGCAATTGTACTTTTACTTCACAGCTACTTACGTTTTAAGTAAGTTCTAGTGACTCTGTTTTAGGGGTCTGCATATTTGCATTATTTATTCACTTTTCATATAGCTTGAGTGAAATACTTGTGGCTATCTCTGTTACTAGCTTTAACATTTCATATTATTTATTTATGTGTTATTTATTCTTCCACACAAAACTTGTCTTACTACTTACGGACTAATTTCTTGAGCATCTTGAGCCATTGAAACGACTTCTCGTTCTTATTGTGCGCTGTATGGTGTGATGTCAATGACAAAAATAAAAGTCTAAAGTCTAAATCTCTGCAGCACCATGCTGCAGAGGTTTTATAAGTCTGTGGTGTCCAGTGCCATTTTCTTTGTTGTCGTTTGCTCGGGCAGCAGCCTGAAGATGACAGACTGTGGAGCTGGACCCTCTACACATTGTATCTGAGAGGAGGAAAATGTCTAAACTCCTGGACAATCCCTCCCATCCACTTCACAGTGTCTTGGCTGGACAAAGGGGCACGTTCAGCCAGAGACTAATTAATATCAGGTGCTCCACAGAGACAAAGGAAATCATTTCTGCCTGTGGCCATCAAACTGTACAACTTCTCTCCTTTAGGTAAAGTGGAGGGTGGAGGACTACTGTCATAGTCATATTTATAATCAGTTAACCCCACTACATTATACACTGGACTGATTTGACCAGAAATTAACTAGTTTTTATCCATTTTTATTTTTATTACTCATTTTTGTTCTGTAAATTTAGTATTAGTATTTGTGTTGGTGTTAATCTTTTCTGGTTATGGTTCGTTCTTTCTTTTTCTGTTTGAACAGAGAGCTGCTGTAACATGCCAAAATAATTTCCCTCTGAGATTAATAAAGTTTTTTGAATCTTGAATCTTGAATTTGCATTTACAAACTACATACACAGCAAATGTCAGTATGAACAGCAGCACAGCAGGTATAATGAAAACCACTGAGCTAAACACAGCCACATCTGAAAGAACTGAAAGAAAAAACTGTAAAAATATCCTTCCTGATAACACACATAAACAGCATACGCCTTATTAATCTGCAATGACATCTGCTGCACCAGTCACTTACAGAGGCAAACGTAACACCACATATCATAACTGTGGTATCACTGCAGTCAGTGTTTTCATGATCCATTTTTAGTTAATAGTAATGTGTGTTTTAATACAGCTGCTAGTTTAGCACATGCCCACACAGGAATTGTTTTTTTAAAATGAAAAATTCTAATGAATTTTATTGTCAAAACACAAAACAATATACACAGTATACAGCATATTGAAATGTTGTTTCACACAGGGCCCCCATAGTGCATTTGAATGTCAAAGGATGCTGTTAATGATAATTTACATTCACTTCCTCGACTACTTACTAAATACAAACTGAATACCAATGCCGTGCCCATAACCACTACGTGCATTGTTTGTTGGTCAGTTAAATGGTTAAAGAGATGGTTAAGATTAAAAATATAATATATAATATAATATATTTGATGTGTTGCCATGAAGAGTATGAATCCTAATCACTGCATGAACTGATTTTAAGTGATAAAAAGATTCTTGCTTTTATGGAAAGTAAAATAAGTTTTGCTAATACATAACGTTTTGCAGTTGGCAGAAACTAAACTTTCTATATATTGAGGACCACTTGATGATGTAACATTCATCTATGCTTTTTTCCCCTCATATAATGATGTGCATCAGTAACTGCTTTTTTACCTAATGTTTTTAAGTTAACTTCTTAAAAATGTTTTACCACCTCTCCAGAGGGTTTCATCAAGTGATTTACAAACAAAACTACATTTACTTTATGCATGGTTGGTAATGGTCACTGTGAATTTTGACTCCTTGTCATCAGTGAGACTGAACTGTTCATTTTGTTTGTTGTCAGAGGTGATCAGTGCCTGCTGCAGACATGTGGACGGCTGGTTTCCTCTGCAGATGTACTTGCTGTTGTTCTGGTACTGTGACTCATATGGACAACTGATGGACACTGAACCTCCTTCATAACTTTGGGTTTTGGTAGAACTGTCACAGCAGGTGTCTGTCAGATTGTTACAAGCATCTAACTATTATCTTAACCATATATATATATAACCATGTGTCTGTCAGGTGAGCGAGTCAGGTGACCGCGAGGAAGAGGTAGGATTGGTTAGGAAAAGGTATAAACAGGAAGTCCACTCACCTGCTCTTCGCTCAGACATCGTGTTTCATCGAGTGTCCCGAGCTCCAGCATTGCGCTGTTACTTCTCAACAGTTCGTCTCAGATCCCGATCATCCATCTGCTCCTCCGGTACCGTGAATATCACCATCATCCAGCGTTAAGCGTCCAGCCTCTCTGAGGGACCCCGCATCGCTCTACCGGATAAGTGGAACAGGGTGGACGGCCGCCTGGACGGATTGCTTGCCACTTTGGATATGATCTTTAAGTGTCATTCCACCCACTACACCATAGCCCGATCCAAGGGGCGTTGCTAACATCTCTTCTGTACGGACACGCCCAGGAGTGGGCAGCTGCGCTTTACAATGGTAAGTCCCCATCCTGCAATAATTCTTCCCTGTTTGTTGAAGAGCTGCGCAAAACCTTTGTTCCCCCTAGCAGCGAGGTGGGGGCAGGAGGAGGGCCTGTGTGCTTACTGTGGGTCAGCTCAACACCGCTGATCCCAGTGCACTCTCCACCCAGGAAACGGTGGGGCCAGGTAAGCATTAGGGGAGCTTTGCCTGGCCCGTCTAATAACATCAGACCTTCTCGTTTGTCTCAGGAGTGGCCGACAACTTCACTCACCAAGGTTTAGCCTACAAGCTCGAGGTATCCCTGGAGGCAGTCATCCAGTTCATTCCAGCATTTCAGTCAACGGGGCCCTACTTCAACCTTATCCAATCCAGTGCCAGACTCCACCACTCCAGATTTCAGTTGGCCCTCACCTCGAGCACCTGCACTTTCTAGTCATCGCAGCCCCATCCTCACCACTCATCTTGGGCTTGCCCTGGTTGCGGCTACACGACCCCCACATCCTGTGGTCCGAGGGTCACATTCTAGACTGGGTGCCCAGGTGTCACCAATGCTGCCAAGGTCATGGTGAAGAACCATCATCCTCTTCCCCTCCTGTGCACGGCCCTGGATTCCCTCTCCCGGGCCACCATCTTTACAAAGTTGGATCTGTGCAGTGCCTACAACCTTGTGCCCATCCGGGAGGGGGATGAATGGAAAACCACTTTTATCACACCACCAGGACAGTGATAGTGATGCTGTTCGGGTTGTGCAACGCACCCGCCGTGTTCCAGCACCTGTTCAATGATGTGCTGGACGACATCCTAGTGTACTCCCAGCCAGAAGAGGACCACGTCCTGCATGTAAGAGCTGTGCTGCGTAAGCTGCTAGCCCACCGGCTGTTCTGCAAATTGGAGAAGTGTGCCTTTCACCAGAGCTCCACCACAGTACTGGGCTATGTCACTTCCACCCAGGGCGTGGCCATGGATCCCCAGAAGGTGGAGGCAGTGACTCAGTGGCCCCAACCTACTAGTCTCAAACAGCTCCAGACCTTTCTGGGGTTCGCCAACCACTACCGGCGTTTCATCCGGGGTTTCAGTTCAGTTGTAGCACCTCTCAGAGCTCTCACCAAACCCGCCAACCTACCCCGGCCATTTCACCTTCCTCCAGAGGCCCTTCACGCCTTCCAGCACTTCATCAGGCTCTTCACCATGGCTCCCATTCTCCGTCATCCGGATCCGGCCAAGCCTTTTGTTGTTGAGGTGGATGCGGGCAATGTGGGCGCAGGCACCGTCCTCTCGCAACGCAGTCCAGATGAGAAACTCCATCCGTGTTGCTTCTTTTCCAGGTAGTTCTCCCCCACTCAGCAGCATTACGGGGTTGAGGACTGTGAGCTAATGGCCCTCAAGTGGGCATTGGAAGAGTGGTGGCACTGGCTCCAGGGGACTGTCGAGCCATTCCTCATCTGGATCGACCATCAGAATTGTATCTACATCCGCTCCACGAGGCAGCTGAATCCGCAGCAGGCGAGACGAACCCTCTTCTTTGAAACTTCCAACTTCCACCTTGCCTACCGTCCGGGGTCCAAGAACGCTAAGGCGGACGCCCTGTCTCGGCAATTCACCTCCTCCGCCCTGGATCCCGAGCCCATCCTGCCTGCCACCCGCATCGTTGCTGGCCTCTGGAGGACTCCATCATGGGCTGCGCTGCCTGGGGAACTGGCTCCTCCGGAGACGCCAGTGGGCCGGCTCTACGTACCCACACCATGTCGCCAGGAGGCGCTGGTGTTTGCCCACTCCTCTCCCCTCTCGGGACACCCTGGCCCTGACCGCACCATCCGGCTTCTCCAGCGCACCTTCTTGTGGCCTTCCCTGCGTCGGCCTGTGAGACCTGCGCCCGGGCCAAGTCCTCATCCACACCTGCAGCCTCTTCCTGTGCCTCATCGCCCCTGGTTGCAAATCGGGGTGGACTTTGTGACCGGCCTCCCACTGGCTGACGGCAAGGATACCATCCTCACCATCGCCGACCGGTTCTCCAAGGCAGTGCACCTCGTGGCCTTGTCCGGACTCCCCTCCACAAAAGGGCCCATGTATTTAATTGATACATTAAAAGTATTTAAATAAACAATTAAAAGTATTATAAATGTAAAAAAACAGTTAACAATATAAAAAAACAGTAAAAGAAGTAAATAGAACAAAAATATATAAAATCCCTGCAAGGCATTCAAACAAGGTGGAACTGAAAAAAAGATGAAGTAAGAAAAAATATTAAAGTAACACTGGAGCTCACCGGGACTCTTACCTGCACAGCAGCCCTCCTCAACTTCTACCCTGCAACCCACCATCTGCTGAGGGACATCAGGACCATCGGAACCACTGGGCCCATCATAACAACCTTACACAAGATCAGTCACAAGATCCTCAAACCGACCGTGGAGTGACTCTGTCAGGAGCCTGACAAGGAAAGTTTGTTGATGCAATCCATGGGCGTCATTAGGCCTAAATGATCCTAAGCCCCCTTAAAAATATAGTTATAATCATACTATTTTTTAATTATATATCCATACATTTTATATTTATTAATATATGACTAAACGCAGGTACGCACGCAACAATTAGAAGCAAGACTACAAATTGAAATAAAAAAAGTCTAGTTATCATTATTTAATTAAAATGATGTACTGGCTGTTTAAGCTGTTGTAGGCAGCAGGCAAACATTAGGACCCAGGAGGAAGCTACATGTCGCTGTTTGTTAGCGAGGAGTAAAATTTCTCCACAGTTTAACAGAAAGAAGCGGCCAGAGAATATCTTCATAGTCTGATACTGTGAGTAGGTGTCAATGACTGTTCATTGTTTAACTTTACTTTACTAAAACAACAGCCCTGGCATCTCCGCTCAAACCGGCATTAAATAAAGCGACCACATCATAAACATCATGTCACAAACTGTGCGTTGTCCCTATAGATCAGCTGGTGGATTTGCTCTCTGACACCGGCTCACATCCCGACAGACAGACAGACAAACACACAAACTCACCAGCTGCACACTGACTGAGAGAAAAGTGCAACAGTTGTCCTTTGCATTTGATTACTCCTGTGAGGCTTAGATTTGGTTACAGTGCCATTTAAAATGATAGTTATAGCAATGAAAATAGTCATAAAACAGTGCATATGTATGTACACTACCAGTCATTAGTTTGGACACACATAGAAATGACCATGTTTGTGGAATAAAAGCAGATTTCATAGCATCAAATTGATCAGAATGAATGTGTACACATTGCTCATATTGTAAATGACTATTGTACCTGAAAAAAAGAATATTTACATAAACATACAGAGGACAAAATTCTGCAACATTATTACTGTCTTCCAATAGCATGTTTGCTAATGCAAATGTATTAAATTTAAATTAATTATTAATAAAAAAAAAACATGTTCAATGATTGTAACACAACTGAAGACATGTATCTTTTCATATAAAGCATGGTGTGTGTCCTATGTGTGTCCAAACTTTTCACTGGTAGTGTTTATTAATCCTACTGTAAAAAATGTCTGAGGACTCTTCATTTAACTAACTCTGGTCGTCATTAAAAACGTTTGAACACTCCTGCCTTAAGTGAAAGAAAAGGTGATGTTGTTGTTGTTGTTGGTATTTTAACAGTAATTTAGACTAAGTTGCAGCTGTTCATCTTTCTTGTTGTTCTTGTTTCATGTAGACAGAATAGCAGTGCTCACAAAATGCTGTTCTTATAATTAGTTGCAAAACTACTAGTACATAAACTAATGACTGCACTGCACCATTATCTTATGTCTCTTTAGCTGCATAGAGAAATAGCAATGTTAGGCAGAAATAACCAACTTTATTTGGAAAGACACAAAGCAACAAGACAGAGAAGATAAACTATATATCTTTAGATATTATGTATCACATTTAATATTATTAAATGCATTGATGGATATATCTACATGTTTTAATGAACACGACCCAAAAAATGTAAACTGTTAAAAAACTTAAACTTATGGACTCATTTAGACTGTTATTAAAAAACAAAGTAGATGTCCTAAAGACAAAGGAAACCAAAGGCAGTGGATCTTCCAGAGAAGCCATTGAAAGAAAATTAGCCAGATATCAAGTGATAATAAAATTAATGAAGTCTATTTAAAAAAAAGTTTTGGTGCTGGTGTGGGAGTTCTGTTGTCTCCCAGGCAGGGGTCAGTCCTGTCAGCTAAAACTGAGGTGGTGAAAGGGAGGGTGGTATTAGTCAGGGTGGTGATAGAAGACACTAGCTTCTGTATCATCAATGTCTACGCTCCCAATGAGGGCACAGGGAGGCTGGAGGTTTTTCAGAAACTACAGACTCATATATCCCAGTGCAGCCCAGGTGAGACAAGCAACAGGTTCTGCGGGGCCAGATTGGACAGGTTTTATATCTCCCAGTCTCTCCGCCCAATGTTAATAAACAGTTTCATACACCCTGTCAGCTTCACAGATCACCATCTGGTGAATATTGAGCTTTGTGTCCCTTCCACCACAAGACATAAGTCCTTTTGGCATTTCAACAACAAACTACTGCATGACAACAAGTTTACTGACAGGTTTAATTTGTTTTGGGAATCCTGGAGGGCAAAAAAGACCTTTTCCTCTCTTAGGCAGTGGTGGGAGGTCGGCAAAGCTCAGATTAGAGTTTTTGTCAGCAATATACACCTTTTTCTCCTCTTAAATAAAGGAAACTACCACCACCTTAGAACAGGAAATAAAATCAGCGGAAAACTCCTTGGTGACTCAGAACAGCGCAGACCCACAAGCAGTATTACAGCGCAAAAGCTCTGAGTTTGGGGCTTTATTGCAGGAGAGAATGAAGGGGGCAATGGTTAGATTTCACTTTGCCAGCATTAATGACATGGATGCGGCCAGCTCCTTCTGTGTGGCGCAGGGGAAGAGGATAGCTTGTCTCCGGTTGCCAGATAGTCGTGTGACCACGGACATCAGTGCTGCTGAGCTTTATGAGGCGTTGCCAAAGCTGCAGGACAACGAGAGGGTTGCACTGGACTTGGAGCTCTCATTGGATGAGCTCAGCCTGGCAGTGACGCAAATGGCATCTGGGCGTTCGCCTGGACTCGACGGGCTGTCTGCGGACTTCTTAAAACACTTTTGAAATATTCTTGGTTCGGATTTCCATCAGGTGCTGCTGGAGTGTTTACAGGGGGCTCCATGCCAACATCGTGCAGGAGGGCTGTCATCTCCCTGCTTCCAAATAAGGGAGACGTGGCTCTATTGAAGAACTGGAGGCCTGTTTCTCTCCGGTTCATGGATTATAAACTACTGTCCAAGGTTTTGGTAAATCGCCTGAAGACTTGGTTGGAGCTGGTTGTGCACAGGGACCATACTTATTTTGTTCCCGGGAGAACAATAATGGAAACATTATAGCAGTCCTGCAGTCACCTTATCTGCATATGCAGATGATGTGACTGACTTCATAAGGTCTCAGGAGGATGTGCAGGTTTTAGTTGAGAACTTAGAATTATATGGGAGAGCCTCTGGGAAAACTGAGGAACTGGGAAAAGTGTAGCTGTGCACCAGGGCGACTGGGGTAATCGACCAGCGCCCATCCTGCCAGGGAGTCTTGGGTGGGGGTAGAGAGGGTTGAAGCTGTTGGGTTTTTTTTTAGGCACGATTGACTTCCAGAAGCTGAACTGGGAGGGCGTGGAGGAGAAGGTGTGTGCCAAGTTGTCCAAATGGAAATGGTTGCTGCCCCAGCTGTCATATAGGGGTAGAGTGCTGGTGGCCAATAACCTGGTTGCCTCTGCTCTGTGGCATAGACTGGAGATAAGTTGCCGTGGATCAAGTCCAGAGGATGTTGGTGAACGTCTTCTGGTATATATATAGCATAAGGGGGACAGGGGCTGATTGACATACAATCTCAGACTGGGCTATGACAAACACCTGTTTCTTCTACGGGGGGGCAGATGTCTCTGGGCTATCTCCTTTCTAAGACTCAGTCCTGCAGGCCTGGATGGTGTTGACAGCTTAAAGGGCCCTCGGTCTGAAGCCCGGGATGTGGCTGTTCGAGGAGCCTTTGTTTTTCAACACCTTTGTAAAATCGCAGACTCTTCAATCTGTCAGCCTGCGGGCAAAACTCACAGAAGCAGGTTGCATGAAGCTGGGTCATCTGACGAAAATGGCAAAGTCATCTGTGAACGACCCGGACGAGAGGCTTAACACCAGGTCCAACAGGGTGCTGCAGCGCGTGGTTGAGGAGGCTTGTGAATCTCTGGCTAATCCCCTGAGAGTGATGGCAGAGAATAGTGCTCTGTCTGACCAATGGGATGATGAGTGTGAGTACAACTTCCCCTCTCTGGTGGTCAGGCCCATGGTGAGTGACTGTCAAGAGGGGGGAGGGCAGCTTCTATCCTTTTCGACTCCTGTTTAAGGAGAGTTTAGTGCAGTGGGTAAAAAGGCACTCTACCAGATTTGCGTGAAGGTGTCTGAATCTGCACTCTCTGGCTAGGGTTAAGGAGTCGAGGTGGGCAAACGAGCAGCAGACCTCCAGTGGAGGATTGTAGATGGGGCAATAGCTACTTATTAATTTAAACTCTTACTGACTGAATTTATTTAGAATTATATAAAAAGGTAAATTATTTGTTAATGTGAGTGTAACTATATTAGCTATGTGACATTAGGCATAATACTAACTAAACAGATTTTGGAGATTATTTTATTGATGCTGCAACAGGACTTTGAGACTGAATAACAAGAACACTTGAATAACAATATTTTTTCCTGCATACTCATTGCTGTTCCATCATTACAGTATTAAAAAAAAAATAGTCATAAACTCCTAAATGTACAACACAGTGCCAATAAACTGCTCTGATTCATTTTAAAGCAATTTGAGGGTACTAGCTGGATTTTCTTACATGTAATACAGATTACTTTGTTGTACAATAGCATCAAAAACTCTTCATCATTTATGAATCGAACCATAGCAAATTCATGACCATAGTCTACAAGCGGTCAACATCCCCTTTCCCTGTTAATTCTAATATTACAGTGCCCTTTAAGACTGGGGTGAGCAGCTGTGATAATGCACTACATAATATTTTTCCCAGCTCCAGTTATGGTACCACATACCACACATTACCTAGATGAGTTTGTTACATGGTTAAATTCCTTCCAACATCATGAGTTCTTCTAACACAAATCTAATATCATTTAATTCTAATCACTATTACAGTCTGGGATATTTTAGAGATGTTATAATAGCTCGGTTGGATTATTCAATTTTTTATGAACCCTTGCATTAATAGCAGTTCCAGCATAGTGATGATTCAAGAATTATTTATACTTATGGCTAATGTCCAGTTTTGGATTGGAAAATTTAAGCAAACTGCTGCTGTGTATGGTGCTGTCAGATCTCACCTCTGTGACCTGTTTTTTTTTTTTGTTAACCATTTCATTCACAGGCATCTTACATTTTTTCTTCACTATATGTTCTTCTACCAAGGAATAATGATAATTCTCATTCAGCTAAACTTGATCAGATCCCACCCTCATCATGTTGATGATGATTGTGTTGAATTGTATGTATTAGGTGATTAAAGATAATCAAAACGGAGGGATATAAGATAAGAGATAAGACTTTATTGATCCCACAGCGGGGAAATTAGTGTGTTACCACAGCTGTCCAGAAAACAAAGAGTAGAAACTGGCATACACAAAATAAAACAAGACAGACACTATATACAATGGTAATTCTATGTACACACATACACAGTATGTATTATGGATAAAGGCTTTGAACAATGTGCAGTAACAATAATATGCCAACTTTTTTGGAATTGGAGTTGTAGGAACCAAACAAGGAACCAAAGATCATTGTATTACAGACATTTGATTATTGATCTGTCAAATATTTAGACTGTCAGAACTGCAACATAAGTGCAGATGTTATTTTAGTAATCTGAAAGGAATCTGTGACTTAACATAGAAGAAATAATGTAGCTAATTACACAATTCTGTAAAAAACTCCTGCCATTGCAGCAAAATCTTTGTGCATGCCCCTCCCCCTTAACATTATAGTAACAAAAATGTTAGACAACTTTAACATAATTTAATGAAATGAATTCAGTCTTATGTTATTTAGGCTGATAATTATCTCAAGTGGTTGTATGCTGAATGTTTGTCCAACAGATCAAAAAACAATACAACAATAAGCTGTGTTGGCTTAGATAAATGTAAGGCTGAAAACGGTTTGCTAAAATGAGTCTGAGAAAATCTTGCCTTGTTTTTGGAGCTGTCGTCTGTCTCCCTGTTTCCCGAACAAAGTGGTTCTGGAGTATTAGTGCTACAGTGGTTTCTGTAGTCTCGTTTTAGTATTGTAATCTTCTTAGTACTCGTTCTGAGTGGTTTTGATCTGTTCTCACTGAGTTTCTCTGTTGAGGGTCAGACAATAAATGACTTGGTCTCAGGATTTAACAGCAGAAGAACTTTCTGCTTTGTGATGACAAGTTCCAGAATGTGACCTCACAAAGGGAGGAGTTAGATTTTAAAACAAAAGTTCTACTGGATATGATTCTGATTCTTTTAGCATGAACTGTTGTTTATCAGTCTATCCAAAGAATTTGTCTTTAAAATCAAAGAATTTCTTAATCTGTCACAAACACGTGTACATTATATTGATAATGGACTACATATGTGTTGATTTCTATGGTTTTTGGGGATTGGACATGCTTTTGCTGCTATACTGCTGATTCTTGTATTAAATTGCACTGTGTTTTGTTTTAATGTATGCTATGTGTTAATGCATATGTATGAAAGTTAATTCAGTTTGCTCTTAAGTAATCATGGATTTGTTGGATTTATTTTTCCCTTTCAAACCCTAGAATCTAGCTGGATTCATATATTATGGGTGTGTCTAAATGTTAAGTGCTTCTAAACATAAGTTAAAGTATTAACTAGTAAGGCTAAAATGTTTTATTAAAATACATTCTGGACAATGATGAAATTTAAAATTTAACTTTCCTTTGGTTATAGTAAATCTTCTAAAGAATAAAGTAACATTTCTATTCAACCCTGTCTCCCAAAAATTACGTTCGTATAGAACTAAACTGCATTCCCAATTACGTTTTGTAGATGAACGTA
>JAUYWH010000164.1:0-12716 GCA_034779795.1 Ctenopoma multispine
CAAGGAGCAGTAGACGAGGCACTGGGCAGGTTGGCTGGACCAGCAACTACAGCTCCAGGGTCGAGGATACCTGAGGACTCAGGTACTCAAAAGACTCAGCAGCAGGTCACTGGACATCAGTAGATAAGTGTTAATCATCATTGATAAGTTCTGACGTCTTATAAACCAACTTACTACTAAACAGAGAAAATAATGACGCTAAAAGTGATTTTTAGAATCAATATGCAGTTTGATCTGCACTGTGTGGTCCGTTCAATAAAAAACGTCTTATTAAAACTCCTTTACTTTGAAAATCTGTACAGTTTCCTGTTCATATTGTGTTGTTTGAAATCACATGAACACTTCTTATTCATGTTCATCATCACTTAACCTCTGTTTAAATCACTTCATCATGCTGGACACGTCAGCATCAGATCAGCCTCTCATCAGCTGTTTTTAAAGTGAACAGGTAATAAAATGTAATTAAACTCCTGCGTCCTGCTGCTGTTCACTGATTAGAAAGGTGAAGACTCGGATACCTGGATTCTGGGGTCCACTTCCTCGTCTTCGTATTCAGCCTCATCGTCTGATCTGGACTCTTTGTCTAAATGATCCATGCTGGAGGCGAAGCACCGAGCGAGCCGAATAAAGAACACACACTGACCCTAAACGCACCGCGGACGCAGCTGACTCATCCGGTCCCGACACCTGGATCCACGGGCGGCACCGAAGTCCCGAGCTTCGCTGAACCTGTTTTAGCAGACGGGGGTTAGGGAGAGGAGCGTCATGGCGTGTGTCCACCGGGCGGCGGCAGCGGCAGCAGCAGAGACGGCGTCTCCCCCTCACAGCTCGGCTCTTCCTTCGCACTGAAGCCGCCGCTGAAACGACCCGAGCTCCGCTTCACCGGGAACGCCCCCCCCCCGCCCCCACGTAAAGCTGTGGCGTCTATGACGGGTGATCAGTGCCGTCTGACTGACTGACAGAGAGGCTGCAGATGCTTCCCCAGCGTCAGAGGCTTAGCGCATGTTAAAAATTCTCACCTGTGAACATAAAGCGACTCTGCACTGACACAGTTTTTAATATCACAGCCAGTGAGGTCAAAGTGAATCTCTGCTTTAAAGGTGCAGTGTGTAAGATCAGCTGACATCTAGCGCTAAGGCTGCAGATTGCAACCGTCTTACTTCTGCAGTAATAGGTCGCTCCGACTCTTCCACACTGCACCTTTAATTTATGTTAACGTGTTCATTTAAAAATCTGTAGTTTTCATTTATTTCAGAGCTGGTACACGTCCTATGTCCTCCACTCAGACGCTGCTGGATCTTACTACGTCTACATTAAAACACAGGTGTGACAGACTGACGTCCACACCTTAACTGACGTAGTCCTAAACCGTTCTATGTTGCTGGTACCACTACACCAGTTTTGCACATTTAAGATATGATTTGGACTCAAACTAAATTGTTGTGCATGAAGTAAAATTCCTGCAGCAGCATGTGTGATGAGACGTTTAGGGACGGCCTGTTGAGAACTATAAGGCTCTAACCTTTAGCTTTGTTTATCATCTTTAAGGTTTTTGTCTGCAGATTACTTTCAATATACATCCTGCATAAACTAAGTCAGGAAAAATCAATCTGATTCCAATGAAACAATCCAATATCTATTATTAAAATCCAGAGATCAATTGAGAGCGATGACTAACTGAAAATCTGCTGCTCTTAATGAAGGTGGGATCTCAGATGCAGCCTCTGAGGAGCCTCTCTGGCGATGTGTTGTCCCTGCCGGGGGAGCTAACACTGTCTAACACTGGCTGCAGATGTCAGTGTGATGTCTGAACAGATGTGAATTTTCTGCTGGGCTGTGTAAAGCAGTCGTTGCGGTGGATGTTCTGCACTGAGCTGAACCAGCTGCTGCTCACAGTTCATGTGGACCTGTCGAATTCATTCACACTGATCTGAATCAAATATCCAGTTTTAAGCTGTTCTCATGTATTTAATGACTTATAGACCACGGCTTCTCCCACATAACCTTTTCCTGCCTTCAGCCGTGCAGTTTGTTGTTGTGCTGTGAGTGATATCAGGCATTTACTGTCCTTCACCGTCTGTATTCAACAGCCACAGAAAGCGAGCAGGAGTTAGGGCAAAGTTAGATCTGCAGGATGTTTGAATCAGTGTCTCGTGAACTGTGAAGTGACACAAAGTGCTGACGGCTGATTTTATCCACATCTACTGTACCGTGCGACAGGTCGTAGCCTCTGTAATGACTGTGAGCTCGCGCTGTCTTGGTCCTGTGTGTCATCGTGTACCGTGACACACATCTCTGGAGATAAATTCCTCGACACTTATTGTTCTGGGAAATTAATAACTTTTTCTGACTCACTAAGAGTCATGACGCAGGCGGCGCCAACAGATCGAAGCTGCACATTAATGGGCCTTTATGAAATTAGAAACCCTACAGGGAAACAACATTCGAGCCTAATACAATAATGGATGAAGCCTTTTAACTGTAGGTTAGATATGCAGGAGCTTTTCTGATGTGCCAAGTGGATAAAATGTTTGATTTGTTGATGACTGTGTCGAGTTAGCACATGTGGTCCCACAAATGTGGAGTGAAGATTAGATTTCATTCGCAGACCACGCTTCCTTCACTCTATCAGTGGCTTTATAGAAGCTCCTTCTGGGCACCCGGGACGTGTTTTTGTCTGTTTCGTGCCACCAACACGTGTTGTTGAGAAAGTTTCCCAGAATAATCAGTGGTTTAACAGAAGCTTGTGAGTCGGCCTCAGATGTTTTTAGATGTAGGAGCTGACAGGAGCTTCACAGACAGCTGACAGGCTCCTAAACTCCTTTTATACGATATAACTGATGATAACTGCAAACATATTAAGAAAATCTCAGCTGAATGTTTCTCACAGGCTTTGAGATCTCACCACATTCAGCTTCAAACTGAAAACACCTCACCACACGACGACCTTTCATCTGATTTCTAATAGAACACAAAACAGTTGTATCGCTCAGCATAGCTCTGATACGTTGAAGGACAGAGCCACACACTGGCATCGCTACTTCACATCTTCTGTTTCCATTCCTCCTGTTCACCAGAGGAGAAAGTGCAGAGCGCACTGATTGAAAAGACGGAGGCCTGAGGTGACGTTATGCAGGTTGCGTAACCAGCACGATGCGTCTGCTCACCTCGAGGACGGAGGCTGATGGAGCAGCTCGGACAGAAACGACTGAGATGCTTAAGCACTAAAGATACAGGACACAAAAGAAACAACCTTCAGGTACTTTGCCAGCAGCGTTTTCATCCCTTCTTTACTGCTTTAACCAGAGATTACACAAGGACAGTGATGTGGAACATTAACTTTATCATCATCACTGTTTTCTCTCAGCCAAGCTGCCTTGATCCTTTGCTTTCTGTAATCTGTGCCTCCCCCATCTTCTGGCCTTCAGCTGTAATAAACAGACAGAGAGGCACCTCAGATAAAAGCGTTGAGTTTAGTATCTGTGAAAGCCTAAAGTGTTTGTTTGTAATGCACAGGAAGACAGTGACAACTTATATAAGACATTTATTCCAAATACAGTGGATTCCTCAATATGCGAGTTTACAGAGATTCAACCAGTGACATCAACAAACCGACAGACAGTAAAAACCAGAGTTTCCTCTTCTTTCTTGTAAACACAGTATTCAAATCACAGCATGAGATCAGTCCAGTACTACAGCTACACATGGATGATTCTTTTACTCCACTACATTCATTTTAGCAGCATTAGTTACTAGTTACTTTACAGACATTAACAGGTAAAAAAATACGAAGACACACATATGCTGATGCCCTGAACTGTGAAGGAGATCCAGACTCTTGTCAGCAGGTTCCGTGTCTCTTCGGCCTGCTGGTGATTTGTCTGAATAACAGGAAATGTCAAATCCATTTTGAAAAAGGTGGAAACGCCTTGCTGTGTCCTCCAACTGCTCTTAAACCTCGGTCGCAGCACTGGCTTACCGACCTATGTTTATGTCATTGTGATTCACTGCTAATTCCAGACACAAAGACCTGTCTGTAGAATGTGTCTGTAGAATGTGTCTGTACAAAGCCGTCTGGCATTGAAATATAAAAACATATGTGGGGTAGGCTGGTGGCACATTGCTTTCATCTAGCAGACCTGCTGCAACAATAGTATTTGGGGAAAAAACCCCAAACACATCTGTCTCCAGCTGATCGTCCACAGATGATCCAGCATCTCCTGTAGTTTCTATCTCTGCTGCTTGATGCGCTGCAGGTGGCAAACCTGAGCTGCATTTATCCTTCGTCAGCAGAATGGAAATAACAGGAAAACAACCCATATTTCTACTTGGGAGTGTTTGTGCATTATTCCATGGTGGTTTGCAGTCACACCAGACAAACAGCTTATTTAGCCACTTTTGCTGTGTTGTGTATTTGTAGATGTTTGTTACCAAGTGAAATTAGATGCAAGCTGCATATTATCCAACACATGAAAGGAGCTGAACTGAATTCATTCATTTAAAAATGGATTTTTCTGTTCGTGTGTCTACAGTATATGATTACATTTAGTCATCATTAACTTGTTAATCCTATTTTACAGGGTGTGCACTGAAATGAGAACTAAATAAAGATTCAACAAATTTAAGAAAATGCAAAGCAGTGTGGGACAGAACATGACTGCAGCAGACTGAGATCTTTCTGAATATTTCAGCCCATACGTGAGCGTGCCAGGACAGGACGTCGTCAGCATGTTCCTGATATCCACTGAAAACATGGAGGTTCTGTGCTGATAAAGGACAAGTTCTGAGAATAACAACAAACAAGTCCTGTTCTGCACCCGCTCCTTCATTCGATTTTCCTCTTTACACTGACATTTCTTATAGTCGCGTTAAGGAGCTAAGAACTAACTTCTACGTTTGTCTTCATTGTGAGTAACTCTCTGTAAGTGTGTCAGCTAAACTGTGAATGTTACTCATTGTCGGTCGCTAACAATGTGCAGTGTGTTGCGTGCAGCAGTCAGACTGAGGTCGTGTTGGCAGCACAAGAGATTCAGCTTCTATCTGTTAAATGTATTTAAACTTGCTCTCCTGAGGTTTACACTAAATTCCCTGATAGCTGAGAGAAAAATGTGTCCAGTTTGATGATAGAGGCGAAATGACACAGAGAATTTAACCTCAATCATGCCTCAACCTATAGAGCTGCTGATATTCTGTATTTCCTCCTTTTCAACAACTCGACTGTTAAAAATCTCGACGGGCTGAAGATTGTGGTCGTGGCTTGTAGGAACCAGCATTATGTGTAACACAGACGATACATAAGGGTGGGTGCTGCTCTGTGTGTTACATAACAGGATGGAGGCACATGGGGGAGACCTTGATGTGAGCTTAGGCACCTGACCTAAGTCTTTTTGACGACAGGATAAGGAAACAGGACGTACTGTCCTCGTCAGCGGCATCTCACAAATTCAGGATCCAGCAATGTTCAGTACGTCTTTGTTAAAACACAGTGTGAAGAAAAATCTGGATTTTCAGTTTGAAGAATTTCCACAAGGAAAACTTGGTGGCAGATTGGGAGCTCGTGGAAAACACCATAAAATTGCTCCACGGGAAATGTAGGACCCAGTGTTAAACCAAGTTAAACGTGCTCGTGGTGTAATAATAATTTTATTTATAAAACTTCCAAAGGCCTTTCGCCTATGAGTTAGAGGACTATTATTCCCCCATGTCCACTTGTTTGAGTGGGTTAACATGTAACTGTGGCCTCTCAAGCCAGTTCATACTGTGACACCAGCATGTACAGTTTTCTGGTGGCTATCTGTGGTTACAGCTGATTTCAGACAGACCAGACAGGACAGATGAGGACATTAAATCCACTCCCCACTTCAACATGGGTTGGATGACTTTGGTAAATATGGTACGTGTGTATAAGATACATCACATTCAAATAATGCTTCAGTTTTCATCATTTAAAATCAGCAAATACTCACACATTTGTCCCCAGAGGACAGGCTGGAGTGGACGGCTCTGCTCAGACACAGGACAGGACAAGATGAGATTTTACAAAACAAGGTCAGTCACATGCAAATAAAAGAATCAAGAACGCTAAGTTGATTGCACATGTACCATCTTTTTTTACAAGTCCTACATAAACCCAAAAAAATATTAACCCCACTGTTCATACGTAAGAGCAGCAATGTCAACTTTGATTTTCTATACAATGTCCATCCAGATTTGGGGTCCAGGTTGGAGTATTGCACCAAGCACAATGACTCTGTTGGTTGTTTTAATATAGCATCCATCCATCAACATTTATTCAATTATATCAGTAAATGTGACTAATTGATAACTAATACAGTGGCCAGAAAAAGTAAGGACTGAACTGTAGAGTTGGATGAAAGCTCCCTCTACTGGTGGAAGGACTGCAATGCATGATGCTGATGGGGGGTTTGCATCTTGTGGTATGAACTATAGGTTTAACTGTACATGCAGTACTGTTCGTGGACTGTGAGACCTTTACCCCTGCTCTGTGGAGGTTTAAACAAACAAGTGCGAGCGTTAAAACGAAACGTTTCCTCCACACAGCACGAATAAAAAGCCCCCAGACTTCACAAATGGCCCTTTATCATTCTAAAGCTTATGTAATAAATAAATAAACAAAATCAGCAGAACTCATTTAAGTAGGTTTTCATTTTGAAAAGTTTATCTGAACCAATACATTATGATTTTCATCCTGTTAATTCACATTTTAAGTGGCGGTAATAGGTGCCATGGCAATGAGACTACCATCATGGCTCGAGCCACATCCAGTGTGTAAAAATATTTGAATTCATAAAAAACAACTCACTGTGTCCTAGTTTGCTCTGAATGTCCTTTAACGTCTCACTTATTTTTGGGAGGTTTGTGAACAGTAGAGTGTACTGTTGAGACTGTTAATGTGAGTAACGTGATGTGTCTGCTCGTGCTACACGGGGTAGAGAGCGTTTATGTAACAGAAATCTATAAATGTCCTATTTCTCTAAAACAGTTGTGGTTTATGGTTAAAAATAAATCACTCAAAGACTTTTTGAAGATGTGGTTCTGCTTTCTATGCTACACAATGCAGAGAGGGACCCACTACGTTTGCTGCATAGAAAAAGGAAGCTATGACCAGACTTCCTTTTCAGAGCAGGTTCTGGTCACTTAGCAGAACAAATATTGTAAATGTTTGTGTTTAAAAGGGAATAATCTGTTATACAGTATGTAGTAAGAGCCTGCTAATACTGTGGAACAGTTACCAGGTAAGTGTAAAGTAAATCAATGAATAAACCCTTCATAAAGGGGCGAGGCCATGAAAAATATCTACGTAACAAAGGATAACTTATTAGAAAACACCTAATTTCTAGATATAAACCTTCGGTATTTAGAACTAACTTTAAGTGATGATTCCTAGATTAGATGTTTCTATGAATGAGTTGCCTATCTGAGTTACTACCAACTGAAAAATTCTCGTTTGGAATATCATTAACACTAAAATAATGGACTTTGTATTGGATTACGTTATACTGCTTCACTTTAACTAGACAGGGACATTCATTAAATATATAATCAATAAAAATGAATATAGTAATAAAAAAATATGTGCACATACTTAATTAAGAAAAAAGAGAAGCTGGCAGCAAACTAAAATGTGATTAGTTTATTCATGTACATCCTAACATGAGAAGAAACAAGCGCATAACAAATTAAACCTGAGGTGTTTAAGTTAACACACAATATTAGAACAACACACGCGTGAGCTGGATTTCTCAGAGGAAAGCTGCCAATTAAAAGTGCAAAACGATGATCATCAGACTCAGTGATAATAAGATTAATGGACTCCAACATCCCTCTCACACAGGTAACAACATGAGCTACACAACACACAGTGAATGTACACTATGTCTAGCTCTTATTTAGAAAATAACATCCCCACAGGAAGTTCGGCTCTTTATGTGTCTGGTTTACAGGCAACACAACAAAAAACATGTTGCTTCACCACTTTGGTCCAGAATGAAATATTTTATAGTTTTTAGTGATATTATTTGCATAAATATGTGAATGTGCTACAGATTTTTAAAGATTTAACAATTTTGTTAATTACTAATTTGAGAGATGTTATTATTTTGTGCAGTTTTGTCTTCCATAAATAGCACTCAATACAAACACGTCTAGACTGTGACACTGTTTTACTTCCATTATAATTTCACATCCTGCTTTAATGGTATTTTCATTTTAGTCCCGTGTTATTATTTTTTTACTAGACACACAGAACTTGATTTCACGGATAAGTTTTATCTAAATAAAACTTCAACATTAAAAATAAATTAATATTGATGATGAAGTAAAAATTATATTTATATCAAACTTAATTTATCTGTTCAGGTGCAATTGAAAAAGATTCTGATTTCAGTTTAGGTAAAATTAACATGTTAATATTATTCAAATGCAAATTAATGATATGACCCCTTTTGACCCCAACTTCTTCACGTAATGACAGTGTGTATGGTTACCTGAGATATGGGGATAAGTGCACGTCAAACATGAATAATATGGTGGCCAAGAAGACATCACCTGCTGTGCTGAATGGCAAGTATTGTTCAAAAACGTTTCCAGATGGAAGTTTGGATAAAACCAAAGTTATATCCACACATAGCAGTGATAAACTGTTCTTCCACTGAACAACGTTTGGGTGAAGAATATTTTTACTTTAATATTTTGGGGTGGGCAAAGTCAGGTGACTGGGACTGGATGGGGAGAACGGGGACATCTGGTGGTTGGATGTAGAATAGCAGCTCGGGAAAGTTTGTTACTGAATGCAGAGGAGTGAAGCAGTGAAAGGAAACCTGACGGGGACAGAAGCACAGACTGGCCTCACTGTTTCTCCAGAGACTATTGTTCAGTACATTTACATTGTTCAGATTCCTTACACTGAAACAACAGTACAGTGGAAAAATTTAATTTAATGTAACTGTGTTTGTAACTGTTTTTATTACTTATAGAGACACAACATCGTTTATCAAGCATCTTCAAATGGGAATTCAAGAAATAAAACCTATTAGCAGAGAGAAAAAATGGAAAGCTGAACAAGTGAACCTCATAAAAGGCTTTAATTTAAATCAGTCTTTATCCAGAATTAACATAGCAGTTATTTTATACTGGACGAGTCACCTCGTTGTGTCGGACCGGACAGACTGCACCCAGGTCCTCAGCAAAGCCACAGTTAGTCTTATATATCAATTTGGACAAATCATTCATTCATTTATGAAGACCTATTAATAACGTTTGCATGTGTTGTGTCTATATAAAGCTGCTTTAAAGTTCCTTCTCACAGATCCAATAATAATAAGTGTGACACTTGTCCACAACCCACGTCTTCCAGGGTGATGTGGAACACCCGGTAACATAAACACAACCTTCAGGCCAGTTCTGTAAGTCCGGCTGTTGATCATGCCAGTTACTGCAAAACAACAAAAACTGTTTGAGTGAATTTGCTGAAGGTGGAACCGGACTATATTTGTGCATGGACACGCTACACAAATAATAACAATGCTATGGCCCAGTTCTGGCTGATACTTTTCCTGTTTGCCAGATCTCTTGGCCACAGCAAGATTATAGAACACAGCCAAGAATGAACCAAAATAAATCATAAAATAATTCTGTTTTGGGTGGTGTGTATGTTCCTCAACCTCAGGTCCTCTACTAAGAAAATGTTTTTTATTTCAAATTTTCAATAAATTAAAATTAAGTCACAACTATAACACACAATAATCATACGATACAAATACAAAGTCAGTACACGCCACTTACCAAATGAAACATAACAAAAGAGAATATTCAACTCAGTGCTGCAGTAAAATTGCTCAGGGTTCTCATAATGGGCAAGGAATCTTTTAAACCTGTTTTTCTGTCTGTATAATTTAAAACCATTTCTGTCATCTAACTCTGGAAATCGGGGGAAGAGGGAGATTTCCGTCTTGTTAGAATGAGTCTCCACATTTTCCACATCTGGACTAGAATAAAAATTCACTGTGGTCTAGAAAAGGGCCAGTTCTGATTTGTTTGGTTCATTCGTAGCTGAAGTGCCATGTTTTCTAATATCAGGACCATTTTTGCATTTTGTGATTTCACATTTTGGCAAATATGAGCCACATAAGCTCACACTAATAAACCAGAGCTGACTGTATCGTATATTTGCCCAGATATAAGATAACTGATGTGGGATATGACACTCATAAAAAGTCAAAAAACCTTACCCATAAGTCAGAGGACTGTTATCCACCCATGTCCACTTCCCTGAAGGGGTTGGTGTGTAACTGAGACCTTTCAAACCGATCCATAATGTGACTCGATCTCCAAAAGCATGAACAATTTTCTGGTGGGAAAGAATTGTTGTGAAAACTCTTTGGAAACTCAGACAGACAGGGCAGATATTATCTGACAGAATAGAGGACATTACGTGTTCTTAATAAACCACCTGTGGTCAAAGATAACTTCAGGAAACACTGTCTGCGTGTCTAAGAATAATCATAACACCTCTTCCAGTCTGTCGTTTAAAATCAGCAAATGAGCTCCTTTGCTCTCACATTCTTGTCTGGCATATTCCCAGGTGCTCTTCATAGAGGAAAGCTCGTAACAGCTGGACAAGAATCTGCTCCACCCTGGAAGACAGGTGGAGACGGTTGGTTCTGCTCAGGCACAGGAGAACATGGGACAGAACAGAACAACATCAGTCACACGACAGTACAACATTTCTTCGTCTTTCTGTTTATTTCCAGGTTTACGTGACAGTGTCTCATTTTTAATGTGGTCTCATGTTGTACTTTTGGACCCCACCGTACTCACTGATACTCACCATCTCGTAGCCGAAGATAAATACTGACAACAGACAGGATGATGCACAGCAGACCGAAGATGATTCCAACCACGTGGACGATTTTAATCCGTCCTGTGTGAACAGACATAACACTGGTCATAGAACAAGCCAAGAAAATCCAGTTGTGTTTGTGACTTATTGTGTTTCTCTATCATTTAAACTGAGTTTTTAGATCTATCTGTGAGACAACCTTAATCCCAGTGTGAGTAACAAAGAACCAGATAAAAACACGTCTCACAAAACAAAGAGAAAATGCAGTAGAAAGGAAGATTCTGACCTGAATGGCACATTTCTCTCCTTTGTGATGTCTCCCTCCTCCTTTCAGCTGGTGAGTTGAAATATTGCGGCGCGTCCATTCTTCTGACAGTGATGATGTCGAACTGATGTTAATCATCTGCTGCTCCTCTGTGTCATACGGGGGAATGTGAATCGTTTCCATTTACTCAGAAAGTTGTCACAAACCACAGATCATAAAAATAGTGACAACAGTACCATTAATGGTCCAACATCCCTCTCATGCAGTTAACATGAAAGTGAAAGTCCCCCCACAGGAAGTCGTGTACTGATGTGTTGGTTGATGGTTTACTGGTTAAATAAACTTGGTTTTCACCATCAAACCCTCAAACTTTATAAGGAATATTAATATTAAACTGAACATGCTATATGTTCATTTTGTTTCAGCTTAATGTTTGTCTATAATCAATCAGTTTATTGAGAATCTAGTTTCTATTTGTGCCAAATATGAAAGAAAAATCAAGTCATTCATGAGACATCACATTCACAACAGGAATTTTTAAGTTGTTGTTTTTTTACCATCTTACCAAACTTTAAATAGACAATGAAACACAATGTGGGCAAAACTGTTCTCTATTAAATGCAGTTTAATAAAAGCGAATTTAAGTTACCTAAGACGCCAAATAACAAATCTTGACATAAGCTTAACTCATAATAAATAAATATATAAAAGATTAACTGCACTGTGTTGGAGAACACAGATTTGGTTTACTGGACATACAGTGCCGTTGGTGCTGACTTTGCGTTTTTCATCTTCCCAGGATGAAGAAATAGTTTGTTGTAATTCAAAAAGACACAAATAAGCATTTTCTGATCCAACTGTGCTGAATGGATGTAAGCAGATAGGCGAGCAGGCACCTGATGAGGTTCAGGAACAAGACAAAAACATCAGCATGAACATCCTAAAGAACACAACAACATCACATCTAGAATTGGCTGCAAAACTCAAAATGAGGATGTGGAAATGTAATGTACTTTTCTTTTCAGGAACAGCTCCACAATTGGCCTAGTGCAGAACTTCTTTGCCTGGAGCCACACAAACCACCTGCAGCTCAACACCTCGAATACCAAGGAACTGGTTGTGGACTTTGGGAGGTCCAGACCAGGTCCAAGACCAGTTCGGATTGCGGGAGAGGAAGTGGAGGTAGTCCATACATACAAGTAGCTCGGGCTGTGGGTGGACAACAAACTGGACCGGACACACAACACACAGCAGGTACATAAGAAGGGTCAAAGCAGACTGTACTTCCTCAGGAGGCTGCGGTCATTCAACATCTGCAGGAAGGACAATATGTGCATTTATTTTTTATTTTTATACCACCACCACCTATTTCATTTCTACATTGTTAAGTCAGTTTTCTTTTGTATTTCGACAGTGTTAAGTTAAGTTAAGTTAGTTTCCTATTTTATTTTCACAGTGTTAAGTTAAGTTAGTTTTGATATTTAGTAGCATTTGTCTGTTTGGTTTTTGATTTAGTAGTAATTTGTAATTCTCTTTAGACTTTGATTTTTTCACCTGTTTTCTTGTATTGTTGGAGTTTTTCTTGCATTG